>CM035169.1:9529545-9615720 GCA_020205615.1 Panax quinquefolius
GATTATGGCCTAACAATCATCATCATCATCATCAAATTCAATTCAATGGCGGGTGCCACGTCTGCGCTATTTATAATGGACATAAAGGGACAATGTTTAATAAGCCGCGATTACCGAGGGGATGTCTCTGCCGTTCAGGCCGAGCGCTTCTTCTCCAAGCTCCTCGATAAAGAGGTACTCCCTAACAACCTCCTCAATGTGTTTGAAACTTTTCATTAAGAAATCCCATCCCATTAATACTAATATTAGATAATTAATGTTGATTTGAAAGGATTAATAAGATAGGAGTATATGTAAAACGTTTTATATTATTGGGAAGAAAAAAAATATTCTTCTAATGGAAAGGAGGGAGTATTATGAACTGACTAAAGGGGAGACAAAAGGATAATGAGTTCAAGAAGTTTATCCTTTTATGAGCTTCGCTTGAATCTAAATTCTTATATATATAACAGAAACCTTAACAGCATCAAATAATCTACTGTGAGAGAATATTTTCATGGGCTTCGCCGTTTAATAATTCAATTTTATCTGTCCCAGGGTGATGTAGAGTCTCATGGCCCAGTTGCCTATGACAATGGTGTTGCCTACATTTTTATACCACACAACAATATTTACTTGATGACTGCTTCAAGGCAGAACTGCAATGCAGCTAGTCTTCTCCTCTTTCTGCATCGCTTAGTGAATGTAAGCACTCCCAGTAATCTAAATTCCTTAAGTTGCTTCCTGTCTGCAGTATTATGGTGATAATAATTAAATAAATTGTATTGTATTGTATCTCTTTTTATACAGGTATTTAAATATTACTTTGAAGAGTTGGAAGAGGAATCGCTACGTGATAACTTTGTTGTTGTGGTAAGAAGTATGAGTATGTACAATAGAATCAAAATGTTAAACTGAATACTTGAATATCGTCAAACTTATGCATTGGGAATTTGGCAGTATGAACTACTTGATGAGATGATGGACTTCGGTTACCCTCAATACACAGAAGCCAATATTCTTAGTGAGTTTATCAAGACTGATGCTTATAGAATGGAACTTACACAGCGGCCTCCCATGGCTGTAACAAATGCGGTTTCTTGGCGTAGTGAAGGGATTGTTTACAAGAAAAATGAAGTATGTGTATCATCTGTAAATGTTATTTTGACTCGAGGGAAACATTTACAGTTTTTTTTTTTCATTTTCAATCAGGTATTCCTGGATGTTGTGGAAAGTGTTAATTTATTAGTCAATAGTAGTGGCCAAATAATCCGGTCAGACGTTGTTGGGGCATTAAAGATGAGAACATACTTGAGGTGCTCGACTTATCTTCATACTATTTTTATCTCATTCAGAAGTCAGTAAATATGATTATGTGATATTTAGTTATTTCCACTGCAAGTATGATCTATCTTCATAGTATATTTGAACTATAATGAGGATTCATGACTTAGATATGCTAGCTGAATTCTTTCTATAACAATGACTTATCTTTGCTACTAATATAATTTGATTAACTACATCTCATCTCATTAATAAAATATAAAGCCATCCAACCACTTTAGCTGAACATCAGAAATCAGATGTAAACCAAAGACATAATGCAGAAGAAAAGTGTGTTTCATGCTTCAATAGAAGGAATGTGGTGAGCTTGATTATGCCCTCTGGTTTGTAGAATGTCTTGTGCCACTTGACTCATTTTTCTCTTACCTATAAGGGAGTTGGCCTATGTTGTAGCTTGAATAGGAGGTAGATCATATCATCATATTGTAGCAATTGAATAAGATTGTTAGCCAAAATATTTATTTGTCGACATTATCTTCTAGTGACATTCTCATTACGGTAAACCTATATGAGACTTACCCTATGGATCTAGGTCATCACCTATTTGCTACTAGAGGCTTGACCTTAATGCGACTTGATCACTTAATTGGGCCTGGTTTATAACTAGCATGATTGATACTTGCTAACAATTCCGTACATAATGCTTGTATCTCTGATGCATGCACTTTTCCAGAAGAAAGGAAAAAATATATGCATGTAGACCATTTACATTTTGCTGAACTGCTCATCCCTTAGCATGCTTAGTGCTATGTTGTGCGTCTTCTGTAGACTAAATAGAAGAATGCATGTGCATTCATTCTTTCAGTAGTAGTCTTGAAGATTCACATTGGAATTTAGTTGTTGACACTAGGGAAAAATCATGAAAAGATTAGATTGCATGGAAGGCTTCTACCATAACTTTTTAGTATATCAGGTGTATCCAGGGGCCGATCTATATACCGGGCATCATAGGCAGTGTCCCCTGCTGGGATTTTTTTTATAAGTATAGGGACAGGGCAGATATGTAAATTAATAAATAAAAAGGGGCAGATTAATGAAAGAGTTAAACTAAATCAATTCTAAATACAAGTACAAAAATCTTCTTAGTTTTAAGGCTTGGTGAAATCTTAGAAGTACAAAACTAATTTATGCTTTTTGTTTGAATATAGAAAATAAATTTGGTTTGAGGCTTTGAGCATTTAGGGAATCATTCAAATTGAACTATGACAAGTTTTATATTTAAATGTTTTTTATTTGAAATTCCTTTTTTAGTTTGGATTATGAATATTTATTGCAATTTGTAAATATTATTGTGATTAGTTAATATTATGATTAGTTCAAGTTTTCTTTATTTAACTTCAACAAAAAAATTAGTTAAAATCCGTCTCTGTTGGGAAAAATTCTTGGATCCACCCATGGGTGTATCCGCATATATTTTCTTTCGTTTAGCCTTTTAGGGGGATTAAACATATTTATCTTTTGTAGTGGTATGCCCGAGTGCAAGCTTGGCCTTAATGATAGAGTTCTTTTGGAGGCTCAAGATCAAGCAATAAAAGGAAAAGCCGTCGATCTGGATGACATCAAATTTCATCAGTAAGTGTTGCCGATCAGTGCTTTTTTCCTTCTTGGAGTGTGCCATTGAATGTTATCTGAATTAAGACTGATGTTTTAATAGTTGCATGATGCTATAATATTTGAACTTTTGGGTTTCTGTTAGGTGCGTACGTTTGGCCCGATTTGAAAATGACCGCACAATATCTTTCATACCCCCTGATGGGTCATTTGATCTGATGACATATAGACTCAGTACTAAGGTGCACTTTATGTTCTATGCACCATATTATAGTACAATGCTGGTACTAACCATCTTATTGGTCAGGTGGACTAGGAATATATAATCAATATGTTTCCCTACCATGGGGACTGATTGAGCTCGCATTTAAATGTTTTTCATGTTTTTGTTTGCTTAATGCTCAATTCTGAGCTTCATTTGATCTTTTTGTCTTTTTATACACTCTTAGGTGAAACCTCTTATTTGGTTGGAAGCTCGAGTTGAAAGGCATGCCAGAAGTCGGGTTGAGATCCTGGTAAAAGCACGGAGCCAGTTCAAGGAACGTAGGTGAATACCTTTTTTATTTTATAATTCCCGGGTATATCTTTGCTCTTTGGAGATGATTTGACACTGCTACTGCTATAAGAAATTAGAGTCTTGAAGGATTACATGCATTACTTATAGAGATGAGATAATCAAAATACCCATCTGTACTTGGATGATGAACTCAGTTTATTTTAAAATATTTTTATATTTGATCTAGATTTTAGGACTAAGAAAGAGATCAACATATTTTATTATGTATTGGTTCTTTTCTAAATAGACAAACAGTGGTGTCGAAATGCTATATAGTATCCACTGCTGTTGAAAAGGTATCATGTTATGATATATTTACAAGGGAGGGCTTGAGAAAGCCACTTGATTGCAGTGATCCTAGAAATTATTATTGCAGGGCCATGTAGATTTCATTTTTTCCTGTTTTAAGTACCTACATTTTTTTTTGTGACAGTTCCGCGGTCAATGTTGTAATTGAGGTTCCTACGCCATCTGATGCTTCAAATCCTAAAATTAGGACATCGATGGGCTTGGCAAACTCGATGTGCTACACTGTCTTATTTGTGAAAGGATTTCTTATGTACTTGTATCCAATATGTACAGGAATATATGTTAGGCGCAGAGTTTAGGCTTCCAAGTGTAACTTCTGAAGACGCAGCTCCTGATAAAAAAGCTCCTATAAGCTTGAAGTTTGAGATACCATATTTTACTGTATCAGGAATTCAGGTGTGGCTATTTGCTGCAAGAGTTTTGCGGGTTCAGAAGGTGTTAACAGTTTAATGCATGATGTGTTATGACTTCCCTTCAGATAGAATAACTGAGCGAATCCATGAAGCATATTTTTCTCAATTAAACTAAAAACAAGATGAGTAGATAAAACTGGTTGGTTTATAAGACAGATTCCAAAGGTTAAGTGGACCCCTACTGCATCAATTAAAATTTAAGTTATAGTGTTATACTACAGACAGAAATATAAAATGCAATAACTAAGATGTATCATGAAGTGTCCAAACATTTTGGATATGTTATTCAACTTTATAATACCAATAAGAAGAGTTTTTAACACTTTACAGAGCTTCTTGCCATTCTGGCACCATTTGGGACGTTAATTCCTTACCAAACTTCATGATCTTCTTGCTAGCTTAGCTTAGTTTCTTAATTTAATTGATACATGCAGTATATGCATGCCAATAAATATAAATCGAACATTGTTATATACCGTAGTGATGACTGGATAAAAGAAACTCTATATAAATGTTGAATGAAGAGATAAGCGATCAGGAAGAATATATATAAGTGTTAGAATTGGTTATATAGAAAAGGAAGTTAGAATGAATGGACTTTATAATACCAATAAGACGAGTTTTTAACAGTTTATTAATGGGCTATATCATTACATTATTCCTTAATTATGCTCTCCACTTGCAAGTTTCAACTCGTGATTTCCCTCTATATATAGATACAGTTTAATTGTGTTATTTGGGGCTCCATCATATCTCCATTTGTTCTTTTACCAACTCTACATTTTTTGGATGGATATTGGAAACATGATTAGTTATTTCTGATGCACCTATATTGGGATTTGGCAGGTTCGTTATCTCAAAGTTATAGAGAAAAGTGGGTATCAGCCGCTTCCATGGGTGAGGTACATAACAATGGCTGGTGAGTATGAACTAAGACTAGTCTGAAAGGTAACAGCTTCCGGAACTTGAGCTAATAATGTGGACTGTCTTGCTTATAGATATTCTTTCTCATGATCTGGTTTAAAATAATAACTTCTTTTTTCTTTTTGTAAGGGTTTAACAATATCTTCAAATATAAATAAAAGCAGAGCGAGTCTTCACTAAATACTTGTTGTGGATGTATAGAAAGTGGTTTATGGTTCCACTTGCTTAGTTGAAAAGTAAAGTTGTCTTTGATTATTAGTATCTTTTTATCAGGACTGTTGTAGTTGTGCTTTAGTAGTCTACATTTGAACAATCTAGTTTGGAGTTAGGTTAATTTTAGAGAATTGATATTTTCACAAGTAAATTTGATAGTTCTACAAGATCCTCTCTCACATGAAGTGGACTCATTCTCAAATTTACTCGTGAAAATATCAATCCCTAATAAGAATCTAATTAGAAACCTGTTTTTATTCAAATGTATTATTAAAGGACAAATCAAGACAGTTTTTACAGGCTGAGCAAAGATAAATAAAAACGGATGTTATTAATTATGATGGGAAATTATTTAGTCATCTGAACAAAATACATCGCAAGCTGGTCCTGCATTTTTACTTTTGGGAAAAACAAATTGCCTGCTAGACGCTGGTGTTGGATGTTGTAAAAACAAGAAGCTTGATTCATTCTCTCCTCTCAGCCAATAAATTTCTATCTGAAATTTAAACTTAATAATAAGGAAATATATATGTATTTTTTGTAGTAATTTATTTTAATTTTCTTTAGGTGCTATTCTACAAAAGGATAAAGAAAATTAAAATTAAAAAGACTTCAAAAATACTCACGTTAAAAATAAGTTATTTTTTTCTAAAAAATATTACTTTTTTGTGTTTCCTTACTTTATTATACTAAATTCTTACGTGCAAATACGATCATCATCATCATCTTTATAGTAATTTACTACAGAGAAATTTCAAAATAAGGGATTAACAAAAAACCCAAACTCTAGAATCCCATCCAGAAAAACAAAACAAACTACATCTCCTACAAACTAAAACCAGAAATTTCAAGAGTGGATGATAGCGGACAATCTCTTGGTAAAGATGTTGAATTTTTCATCGCGATCTAACATACTGACCCTCACATATTTAGGGCCAACTCCGAAGTGCTTCCCACCTCTCGTCAGTATCTTGTGGCTGCGAAGGAAACTTTCACAGTCCTCTATTTCTCCTTCACATTTCAACCATGCAAAAGCTACAAAGGAGAAAAAGAAGGCAATTTTAAGTTTCTTTGACTACCTACCTACCTACCTAACTAATACATACATAAAATCAAAACAATTTGTTTGTTGTTACCAGGTTGTGGTTCGAAAGCTCGTCCACTGAATGTGCACGTCCCAGATGGAAATTCAGGCAAACTGAAAAGTCCACTCTCATTCACTGCTGCTCTTAGTTCCTTCCACCTCTTTACCATGAGGCTATAACCATATTCAAATAAGTTCTCACTCTCTTTTATGCTGTACCCATCAGACACGGCTTGTAAAATCTTTGCTGCTCGAAGCTGTGATTCTTTGGACACGCCAATGGTGTTGATCTCTATAAATTTAGTCATCTTCTTAGCCAATTCTTCATCTTTGACCAGTGCCCACCTACAAGATATCATCAACTTTAACAAACTCATAAAACCCCAATAGCATTATAATTAAACAGTACCCGAGAACCAAAATATGATGGTATGTCCATAGGGATAGGATAAGCAACTTACCCAATGCGAGTCCCAGCATGTCCAGTACTCTTAGAGACTGTGAAAAGCATTATATCATGGTCTACAGGAAAAGATATTGGAGTATACTGAGGCCAGTAGTAAGCTAGATCGTGAACTAATATTCCTTTCTCTCTATTGACCACAGCTTGCCTCGCCGTGCCGTCAGGATTGTTAGGGGAAGTCACAAGCTCAATGTACGGCTCATCTGTATTGAACTTGTATGCATCACCAGCCCATCTATAGAGCCCAGACTTAAGGTAGTCAGTCATTAATGGGTAGGACTGCAAGTATTTAGAAAGAAAGTCAGTGTTATTTCCTTACCAACAACATTTATTTGATCAACGGGAACACAATGGTGATACAAAAGTAACATGAACAAGAGGTTCTTGTTAAAAAAGTATTAACCACCAGTAGCTAAATAATTTATGGTAAACACGGCAAAGTAGAGAAATAAGCCATGGCGAAGATGGGAAAAACGCAGCAAACTAGGAGGGGACGTTATCAGCTAAAGAAAATTAATTTTTAAAAAGAAAACATTGAGCTCTAGATCAAATGGTATCAAATTCGCCTTTTCCATGGGACGTGGTCAGCATCTTGAAACCGTTATGGCTCTATTTCAGATTTGAGGTTAGGTTCTATACCCCCTCTATGTACCTACTAATAATAATAATAATAATTAATTTTGGTGTTCAAAAGAGATGCATATATAAATATGTAACAATTTTGTATCATTCGGATGTACTATATAATACTCCTATAAATAGATAGGTCGACATGTATTACTATATGATCTATAACTAGACAAGTCCCACGATACAAGGTTAAATGAACGTATGCGGGAAAAAGGACCACCATTTCTTAATAATAAAGTTGAGTTGACTTCAATTTTGTAGCAAGTGCGTGGGTGAATCCAATGTATACAAGATCTATCTAAACGCACCACCCAATTGATCAAACATAATAAGAAGAACTCACCGAATAGAATGGAGCAGCCGATACCACACTCATTGGCTCGGATGAATTGGTCTTAGAGAGGGCATAGAGTACGGCCTGATAGAGTTGTGAAGACCCTGTTCCAACTACAATGTAACGGTCTTCAGTTGCGGCATTCCCAACCAAATTGTGCAACTTAATAACTGCATTGGCAAGTTCTGGCTCCAAAAACCAGCAAAGGTTTCTGACATCAGAAAAATAACTTATGTATTGCCCACCAGAGATCACAACGGTGGTTTTGTCCCCCATCTGCTGCCAATACCTCTCATACATTGTCGGATCGCCACTGTATGGTGTTGTATAAAAAATCAATAACTTCAACATGATGTTACACCTATCATAATAGAATCTCCAGAAATACTGTACAAAACTACACTCTTTACATGTTTATTTATAATTGATATTTCCAATGAACCTAGCTAGCTTGTGTTCACCATGGCCCAGACAAGCTTGTCATATTTTGCCAATTTAGAGGGTCTGCTCTTGGCCTAATACTCATTAACATGATTAAACATGTACAAAAGGTTAATTGCAAAAATAGAAAAATTAGTAACGGTACACTGTGACAAATTTGTATGGCCAAGAAGATGGTCATGTTCTAATAATACATTAATACCACAAAATAAAGTAAAACTGTCAATTCAATTTGACTCAATACTGGATGGATGGAGGGCAGGAATTCTGGGTCCTCCTCTATCAGAATATCAAATGATTGGATTCATGACTGGTTAATATCAGGCCTAGAATATGCATTCATTGTCAATTACTCAATTTGTCATATAGTAACTATAAATTGACCCAACATAAATGAGAGTTTATTATTGATGCTTGGAAAATACTATATTCAAAACAAAATAACTCTACCCAACTTTACCTAGGCCAGGCCACTAAAGTAAGTATAGGTTTACTTCTCTCTGTCTGTCTCCCATAGCACACGAGTCGTCGGCATGCCAATTTTTTCCACCCACCATAAATAGGGTAGGACGCAAATGGGAAGAAAAGACAAGTATGAGAATTTAGGCAAAACAGTGCAACTTCACTTCATCTTTCTATCCGTGCTACTGCTACATTAAAAAAATACTATAAAGCCAAGCAGGCTGGGGAGGCCAGAAAGATTCACATAAAAGATAATAATATCGGATAAAGTTGGCTCTCATTTAATGTTAACAAGATAAAATGATACATGATGAGACACACAGTCGACCAATAGAAATCTAACTCAACAATATTACATAGAGTTTGGACAGCAAGAAGAAAAGATTTGAGACCAACAAGATTACTTAAAAATTTTAACTAACCTAAAATGAGAAATGGACTAGCTGGGTAGCATCGGAACTAAAACTTTTTTAAAAAAAATACTACTCAACTATTAAATAAAGAGAGAGAGAGAGAGAGAGAGAGAGAAAATATAGTTAATGAGTAGTTTGAGGTCAGGTTCAAAAGAATAAACGATGGCTGGTGGAGTATCGAGGCCACCCAGGCATGCATACATATACATACACCTATGCTAGTAGTAATAGCATATTCTCTGTTATTATTTTTCTTCTCCTTATTTCTCATACTTAAATTTTTGACACCTAACTTCTTAGTTAACATTAATTAACTCTAAAATTAAATAAAAAATCAGGTGTCAACATTTAAAATCCTTCTACGGCGACGTTTTCTTGGCGACATTGTAGCGACATTTTTTTTTTTTTGGTTTTTTTTTTGTAGTACCTCTTAAAAAATGTATAATATTTATTTCAATTGAATTTTTTGTAAAAAAGAGTATTTTAGGTGTAATTTGGATACGTACAAGAAACAGGATCTGTACAGTCTGTACAACTCTGTTTCTTATGTGTATTCAAATTATACCTAAAATACTATTTTTTATAAAAATTTCAGTTAGAAATAAATATTATACATTTTTTAAGAGGTACTACAAAAAAAAACCAAAAAAAAAAAATATCACTAAAAAATGTCAACAAAAAATGTCCCCCTAAAATTTTCCCAATATTTAAGTGAAGAACACAAAAAATCAAAAAAAAAAAAAAAAAAAAAAAGACAGAAGATCTGCTCTTGTTAATAGTGTCTCGCTAGTAGTGTCTTATGTCTAGCAGTAAAAAGCTCAACACAACACAACATATCCTAACATCGGGAATAATGACAGCCCAGACATGAGGGGGTACAAAAGAGGATGGGATGGCTCTACTAACGTGCAGTGCACCAATGATGACAATTCACTACTAAAGAAAAGACCTGTCTTTCTCTTTCAAAACCCTAGGCTCATAGCTGAACAAACCTATTTGAAGTGTTATAATACAACATTAAAATAAGAATTCTTTTAAGTGAATATGAAAATTAAATATTAATGTATTTAAATTTTATATATTTTTATTTTTATTTATTATTGTGGATCAAAATAAAAATAAATAAAATTTAAATACACTTATGTCCAATTTTTATGTTTAATTTACATAAAAACATAGAGTTTTTGTTAAAATAAGAAGGAACACATGCGGCAAAAGTGTAAAACCATACTTTCTTTTGGGGATAAATAAGTTTTTAATTGATGTCTTTGATCTTCATTTTCATTATAGTTCTACAAAACTTTTTTTATTACTGAATCGAATAACTCTGTCTTTTCAAAACTTACAAAATGGTCATCCAGATTCGATTTTTCATTCAAAAAAGCAGATTTTAATCTTGACTTAGCATAAATGGGTTAGTTTTGCATGATGTGGCAAATTTTTTTGACCTTTGACCTTTGACCCATATCTATCATTCTTTCCATTTTCAGTTTTCATACAATAATAATAATTGAATACTGAAAAATAAATACTTTATAATTTTATTTATTTATAATAATACTTTATTATTTATAATTATTCATATAAAATATTTTTATAATTTATATAATTTTTTAAAAAAATTAAATTTTAAAATTATTATTAGTAGTAGTATTTTATTAGTAGTAGTAGTAGTATTTTATTTATTATTATTAAATAACGTTTAGTTAACGTTTTTAAAAAAATAGTTCAGTTTAAAAAAAAAATTAGTTCAGTTTAAAAAAAATTATCGTTTTTTAAAAATTAAAAATTCTGTTTTATAAAAAAAGTAGCGCTTTTTAAAAAATTAACGCTTTTTAAAATTAAAAATTCTATTATTATGTTTTTGTTATTTTAAATTATTATTACAAAATAATAATAATAATTTCACAATAAAACGGACTTTTTTAAAAATAGAATTTTAAAAAACATAAAATTTTTAACATAATTTCTTTTTAAAAATTAGTTCAGTTTAAAAAAAATTAGTTAACGTTTTTTAAAAAATTAGTTCAGTTTAAAAAAATTCTTAAACTAATTAGTTCAGTTTAAGAAATATTTAATTAATTTCTTAAAAACGTTAACTAATTCTTAAAAATTAGTTAACATTAATTAACGTTTTTAACATTAAAAACGTTAAAAACTAATTAATTAAATAAATGAAAAATTAGTTATTACAAAAAACTTTATTAAAAAAAAACTTTTTTTTTTTATTATTACAAAAAATTATGCGTTTTTTTTATTACAAAAATTGTGTAGTTTAGGATAGTAAATCATATTTAAGTTTTATTATTATTATTATTGAAATACTACGATGTATTATCCTTTTTGGTCATCAGATTATTACAATAATAATTATTATTATTACGCTTATTACAATTATTATTATTATTACAATTCCTAGAAACGATCTTATTTAGTTTAAATATTAGTATTATGTAAATTTAAGCATGGTAGATAGTTAGCACAATGGTTTTATTGGAATATAAGCTTTCTAATTTGAAGAGGTCTAGAGTTCGAGATTTGTGAGTAACATTTTCTTTAAGAAAATTTTAACCTCCACATCGAAAGAAAATAACGGGTCACGTCGGTAAAAAAAATAGAGTCAACTTAACATACAAGATTCCGTCTGCTTTTTGACGAAAAATCTAACTGAATTGACCATTTTGTAAGTTTTTGAAAGACAGCTTATTCGATTGTAACAAAAAAAAAATTTGATGAATCTACAATAAAAACCTAATTTCAAAGACAGATCGATTAATAAAACCTTATTTATCCCCTTTCTTTTGTATATCAAATCAAATCTCTCCACTTCATGTAATTTCCCCCCTACACGTCCCTCCCTCTTTAAATATATCTTTAATATTAATTACATGTAATTTTAATGACATAATAATATCCAATCTATTTAAATTTGAATATTGTCAAGTTAAAGAATTTAATTTCATGTCACTTCGTAATATCACTCCCACATCCAAAATAGAATATTTTCAAATCAACTTAAGAATTTTTCATGACATAAATTCTTTTGAATTTAATTAATAAAATAATATATATTGTAAATTCTCTAAAAGATATTACTCTTTATAAAATTTATTATTTCATAATATTGACGGAATTATCTCAATTTTAAATTTTAAAATATATAAATTAATTATTAAAAGTGAATTGTGACCTTATAATTTAAGGTATGTTTGTGAGTTTCAAAATAAAAAAAGAAAAGAAAAGGTGAATGAAGAAAATATAGAAAGGAAGAATAGAAATCCCTTTTCCATATCAGGATCAATAAAGAATTAAATATAGAAAAAGGATCCTAAACTAAAAAAGAATCCATGACCTTTTTAACTTCTACAACATCAACTTTAAAGAATATCAACGCTAATATAATAATAAATATTTCATAAAAAAGAAAAATATGGATATTTTTATCAACCATTTTAATTTTTTTCTTTCCATTCTAAGAAAGAGAAATTCCGAAAAATCATTTAATGAATGACGAATTCCACTATACAGATGAACGGCTAAGGCAGTTTGTGAGATTTTAAAAGAGAGAAAAAAAAATCAACAAGTATATGTGGACAGGAAAATTTGAGCAGAAGAACAAAATAAATTTGTTATCGCGAACAAATAGATTATATTGTCCATTTATTCGGAGAACAAATTCATTTTATTCTTCTGGTAATTAGCTTAGAAGTACTCCCAAAAAAATAACAGAAGATTTTTTAAAAAATTCCTTCAAAAATTTCTTCCAAAATTGAAAAGATTTGAAAGGGATTTTACTAAACACATATTACAAACTGAAATACCAAAACTACATTTATAATAATTTGGTAATATGTTATTTTAAATTAAAATTCACTTCAAAAACTCAGAAACACAAGGCCTTCACTCTCATTTCTCTCAGAATTTTCAAATTCCTTTCTTTTTTTCTCTCTTTCTCAAACTCACAAACAAAGTGTTAGAAAGGAGAAGTATAAAATTAATAATATATCTTTAATTTTTGAATATGTTAAAAGAAAATGAATCGCTCTTTTGAAATGGTGGGAGTAATATGACACTAGAAAAATAAAGTATTAAGTATATTATTTTGTCAATTTTTTGTTTGCAACATCAAAAATTAGAAATAAACATGAAAATGAAAAAGACAATACTATATGTTACACAAAAAATTATACATAAGAGTAGGACCTATATTTGCTTATAAATTTTATTCCTACGCCTTTTGTATATCCCTAACATTTCTCTACCGATTTTTAAATTTTGTTTCTGGAAGAGTATATTTTGTTACGTCATGGTAGGGTTATAATAATAATAATATTTAATAAATAATATTAAATGCATCAAATGTATATAAAATATTATACATTAAGGGTAGAATTATTTATTGTTTATTAATAAAAATGTAAAAAATTAAATTGTAAATCTCATTTTCTATTCTTTCTGTGTATATACAATTTTTTAATCAAATCTAAGTAGAGAAAAGTAAATGAAAAACAAGGGCAGTAGAGAGTCGGAAAGAGTAAAAGGACTTACTGGTCGAGATTAATAATAACACCACCACCACCGTCCCCGCCAACATCCGTGGCTGCAGAAGAAGAAACGTGCGCTTCCTTTCCTAAAGGATTATCCGCCATGATCGCTTCCTTTCCTGAAGGATTATCCGAACCACCTGTATCTGTGTTTTGTTCGAAACAGATTAACCCACTATTACTAATACTAACAGTACTACTGTTTTCTTCTAATTCTCCCTCATACACAAGTACAAGCCTGGTTATCAAACCCACATTCAAAGCCAAAGACAACATCAATAATGGCTTTAATGAAAACCCCATTAACAAACCCCCCTTACTCCTCTTTTTCATACCTAGGCTAGGCTCCTCAATAACAGTACTGTTTTGTACGTGTGGTTTCCTAATTTAATTAGGAGATACAGAAGTGGAAAAGGTTTATAACCCACAATTGAAACGGAAGGAAGGAGAAACAAGTAGATGTTGAGATTCGGCAGGAAGGAAGGAGAAACAAGGTGATAAGTGGGTCTAATTAGAAAGGTGGTAAGTGGGTCTAGTTACAAAATTAGCGGTTGAGATTCGGCAGCTAACCGATTGGAGTTTTGAAGGGTGAAGGTAAACCCCACATTGGCATTATTATTATTTTTTTGATGTTGAAATAAAAAATGGGGTAATCAGTAATGAGACCTCCTCCGACTGATACTTTAATTGGCCGACGATAGGCTTTCCCCGGTAACGATTGCAGTTTTACGATAATACTGTAGATTCACTGTTGTATATATGATATATCACACAACGTCTTTCTCTCTGTATATATCAATATGTATACTTATTAATAGGATTAGATATACAGCGGAGGGAAGGAAGTTGCGATAAAAAAGAGGGAAGAAGGGGTAGCTGTGGTTATGTGCAGCGTGGATCCGGTTTGTCTAATAAAATTTTGACACACATAGAGTCTTATTTACGTGTCAGTATATCACTATTGATAAACTTATAGTATAAAAATGAATTTCATGTCACGTGTAGCGTAGTTGGGCTGGAAAACAAAAGCTGCTCAACCTTCTCTCTTTCTACTAGTAGTATTTTAGTCTACCTTCTTTTCTAAACAATCTCTATTCTGGATGTTAACGGTTGTGGAGCTTCTCTGTTGGAACTTAACTTTTTAGATAGATAGCCAAGTAGAGTACTAGTATTAAATTAAATTAAGAGTTGAACATCATTATTTTGGTTGCTAAACCCTATGTTTTCCTTGGTACATCTGTGACGCTCTCAAAACAGGTATACAACACTCATTTTGAATCATCAAAATACATGGTATAGAAATAATTATAACTTTATTAATACAACATAAAAACTGTGAGTTTAAATACAAATATTGTCATCTAGACAATATCCACACTCAAATAAGTCTTCATTTCAATTATTGATACATTATTTTATAAAAATAGTGAGGACTACTAAAATAACTTCTAAACCATCATTCCATACCCCGATTAAAGACTCGCCTACATTCTCGCCTCCGAGTAAGAAAAATGGAGCAAAAAAGAAAAGAAATAATTAAACTAAATTTCAAGAAAAGAACATTATGACTAAGATAATACGTAAAATTATCGTTAGTCTTCAATGAGGAAAATCTAATAGAATCTGAATAGACAACAAGTTTTAAATCAATATTCGCAGTTGAAATAATAATTCATTGAAGAGTTAAGTAGAGAATGAAATCTACTATCTTCTATATATGAATATAAAAGTTTATCGCTCTATCTTTTATCCCCGTGAACATCAATCAATATATATCCGAATCAAATATGCATATTTACACTACTGCGCCAAAGATATTCATCACCGGTCATGTTCATCTAAACACATGTTCATCTTTGCACTACAGGCCAAAGATATTCATCGGAAAATCATTCATCTTTGCACTACATGCCAAAGATATTCAATAATATCATCTTTAAGGACGGAGGATGATGAAAAATATTTTAAAGAAAAACGAAACTAGTGAAACAAAAGAACAAGTATTAAGGATTCATATTTTAAATAACTCAAGTTCGAAAATACTTCATAAATAACCAGAGTGGAGTAAAATTCAAGAATGAAAACCAAAACATAGATCCAATCAAATATAGGAACTATAACAGACAATCTTGGACATAGAAAAGAAAATTTAATTTTTCCTGAATAAAGGTAAGTATTTGTGAATAATTAATAAGTATACGTGAATAAGAACTCCGACACCAAAAGATAGAAATTTCACAAAAATATCATCATGCTTACGTAAAATAGTACTGAATAATAGTAACTCATGAATAGTAACTCGTGAATAGTAACTCATAAATAAGAACTCATGAATAAGTAACTCAAACATGAAAAAGCTCCAAATTTGATAAAAAGTTCCAACCAATATTTCTAAGATAATGATATTGAAGAAATAATATCATTTTAAAAAAATAATATCACTTACCTCTGAAAGAATAATAAGATTTCGACCTGGAATCTTTGGATATAATAATGAAAGAACTTGCAGACCAGATAAAGCAATACTCAAAGTATTAAAATACTCACAAAATACGCTCGATATTATAGAGAGAGAAAGAGAGAGAAATCTTTAGTTTCTGGTGTGATTTTCAATTCTAACCTAAGCACCCTATTTATAAAAAAATATTTAGAACACCAAAGCAGAAAATTTAATAAAATATTAATATATATATTAAATTTTCCTACGCACACTACACGAGACCCAAGCATCAGCCACCAACTCACAAAAAATAAAAAAAACGTTTTTCTTAATTAAAATAATTAAAACATCCAAAAATAAATTATTTCGGAACTTCAATAATTCATAATAAATAGCCCTTTTATCAAAAAATTTGAATCTTGCGACTTTTTATAGGAAATTCAATTCTCTACAACTTTGCAGAAGAGAGTTTTTCCAAATTCTAAACAGAAATTGACCAAAATCCATAAACGGGCGATTTTACAGGCTATAATCAAATTTTAGTCAAGAAATGGGCCCACAGGCATGTTTAACATGTTTTTAATAATTTTTGCAACAAAAATACTCTTCCTCCTCATATACTCATATATCCCACATTCATTGTAAAAATATCATTATTATTATATAATATAATAAAATATTATTTTATCAGAAAAGATAAAATATTAATTTTTAACAATTGTTACTTTAAAAATTTTCTCCATCTATAACCACATAAAATCAATATTTTTCTCATCATATAAATCAATAATTAATTATTCACAAATAATATTACGAGAATCACAAGATCTTGGCAACTGGCGTTCCCAAAGAAAGAGGGGGCTTTCAATAAGAATTTATCCTTACTAAATACAAGCAATTAGGTGATCAAACCTCTCCTGTATGTAACTTTCTAGACATTGCCAATAATGTTTTCTAATAATATTATTCAGATAATATGAATTATTAGCTTCGATAATGAAAAATCTTGTGTGTGACAATTATTGAAACAACAAAGAATATAAAATATCAACGCAACAATTATTGAATCAATAAAATAAAATCTTTGAACAAGAATTCATCTTGTAACAATTATTGAGTAGTGCCTTCTTACGTAAGAATCAATAATTGGTGCAATACTGGTGCCTTCTTGTCAACAACGCGTATTCGTATTTTTAACCACCTAAGATTCCAACAATGTTAATTGTGTAATAACTACGCTAGTTATTTATAAACAACTTATACTCTTTCTTTCATCCAATCGCTTCACTTTTTTCAGTTATAAAGTAAAGTCAGGCTGGCCGCATTTAATATTCCAATATTCACCAAACGAATATTCTCCGAATAACCATGAGTATTTTATAACCATTTGCTTATTTGAAATATTTGCGCATTTTATCCATAACTAACCACATTAATCAAATTAACCCTTACTATTTTAAAATGATAAATAAAAGAAATTAAATTTCATTTATTAATAATTTGGAGTCTTACAACATCTATTAGATAGTGTCCGCTAATGTATTAATTACTACTACATTATGATAATAATAATAATAATACTAATCAGTCTCAAATTAAGACTCTTCTTACTATAAATTTATCTATACAAATAAAATGGTGGTACAAATATATATTATCAATTAATATAATGTATTTTTCTCTTTCTTAAAAACGAGTCTTTTTCTTTTCAAATATTAAAATTTTGCATAGGGAACACATGGCTAAGATTTTCAAGAATTATTTAGTACTCTAGTATATACTTAAAAGAATAAAATTTATAAAATATCATATCATAAACAAATCTTAATCTCTTGAAAAATATACATATTATACCTTTTTATTGGTTGAGGGAGTTAGGAAGTAATAGGGATGACAATTTAAATCGAAAAAGAAAATGAACCGCTCTATATAAACTTGTTTATTTTATTTATATTTCTGTATCTCATTGTATTATATATAAATTAAGTTATTAAACCCAAGCCACCACTTACTAATATACACAAGGAATGTTTTCAAAATAGATGATATAAAACTTTGTCAAAACTATAAATTTTAGAGCATAACCAACAATTTCTGGCTCAAGATCGTTTAAGACGATTCCAAATCACTGAATATTTAAAATTGCAACACACTGCACCGCACCATTCCATATTTCCATCCACAGGGAGTACATGCTTGAGGAACTCATTTCTTACCGTACCGTCAGTCTATAATACTATATATATTGCCACTGGATGGATCCCTTCCAATCTATTATATATATACTAAATTACAGTACATGACATCATATATTAATAAATATTCTTCTATAAATTCAACATTTGTTCATTTTAAATAGTTTTAATTATATCACAATTATCTTAATTATATCATATCCTTTTTTAAATTATGGAAAAATAATAACAAATCAATTATCTTAATTATATCCTATCCTTTTTTAAATTATGGATAAATAATAACAAACCAATTATCTTAATTATATCCTATCCTTTTTTAAATTATGGATAACAAACCAAGTAGAATTTAATCTCTTCAACAACTAATGAGCACAATTTTATATGGATAAAACTTCCTAACTGAATACGTATATTAATCAGGCTAATTATTTATTCTCATAAGTGAATAGCAACCATGCCTTCTTCTTCTTTTTTCACGGTCAATTTTCCTCTTCTTTTTCGTTTTGTCTCTCTGTCTTTCTTCTACTTATGTCATTCACGTTTCGCACGATGGAAGAGCCATTATATACGCACATTATTACTTACAGGTTATAGCTATATGCAGGAGTGTGAAACATAACCCAGAAGCGGGTGAAATTATTTCATTGGTTTGTCTATTTTCTAAATTTTTAGATATTATGTGCTAAAATTTGAGATTATTGCATTTGCATTTAGTTGTTGATATGCGGAATAATGTTTGCAGTTGATTTGATTGATCTGATATTTGTGTTGTCAATTGTGTTTAATTGAAAATTTTGGTGGGGTTTCGATTGAAAAGTTTGTGTTTAGATTAGAGCTATTCACGTTTCTTATATCAACAGTAAGAAACTGAGTTTATTTCTTAATTTGATTATTTAGTATCTTCATTTTAAGTCTGTATTTTGGTTTTGTTAATATTATAAATAAACACAAACATGTAAGTATGCATGTAAATGATGAGGACATGAGGTATTTTATTGGTATGGCCTGTAGAGTTTTGGTTCTAATCCACACTCCCGAGTCCCGTGTACAAATTTACTTTTTAATTGTTGCCTTTATTTAGTACAAATTAAATTTAATCTTTTAGACTTATTCGTTTTAAATGTGTTATGGTCTTCTTCTTCTTTTTTTTTTGACTTATCTCTAATCCGATTATACTATTATACTATTTTCTTATTATATTTTAATTTATTAATTGTACGCACATATTTATTATTAAAAATTTGAATAATCCCATAACGCTTGAGTTGTATCTAGTTTTAATTAAAAATCAAACTCAAGTCGTGTTTATTTATCTCTTAATAGTTTTATATCTGATTCGGTAAGAGAGTAAAGTTATTTGATAAAATTCTATTAGCCTCTTATCATCTTTTAATCGGTAAAGAGAAATATATATATATATATATATATATATATATATATATTATTAAGAGTTGTCTCTTAATAAAAAAATTAAATCTATGGAGTCTATAAATATTGTACTCTCTATATTCTAAATTTTAAGATTATTATTTTTAAAAAGTGAATTTGAAATATATTTAAATTTAAAAATTATTTAAATAGTTTATACTTTTTAGTTACTAAAACAGTTTTTTTAAGTTCATATGCTATTTACGCTTTCATCTAATTTATTAAAATATACTAACTATTCAAATCTTAATTACTCAATTTTATCAAACACAATCTTATTGTTAACTAACAATTAGTCCATAAAACCAAGAATATATATGTGTGTGTGTGTGTTCCTAACAAATTAAATTATGAAATAAGACGCAGCCATATTTAAGTTATCAAATGTTTAGCTTAAAAATACAGTAGATCGTCTCTAACAAGAAATTTGAAATGATCAGGTTTATTAGTCCATAAAAACCATGAATATATATATATATATATATATATATATATATTAAAACATGGAAAATTATACGTACGATCCGATCTCAATATATTATAAAGAAGTGGGAAAATTTTATAAATATAAAAAGGACATTTTATATATAGTTAGTTATTACTGATCAATTTTATATATATATATTATAAACGTACGTATGTACGTGTTTCATTTATCAAAATGTATCTCTCTTAATTATAATTATAATTATTCCATTGGACGATAATGACTGTTTTAATTACGTGACGTGACTCAAATATTCTTTATTTGAGATAACAAATGTGTGAATATTTTTGAATTATAACACTATCATAACCCATTTTAAAAACAATTCCCTATGAAAGAAATTTCTATATATTCACGGTAAGTGTTGAGTTGAGTGCTACAATGACAAAACTCCAAATTTAGAATTAATTAATCCCTCAACCCAGGTGTATGTGTGGGATGAATCGTTCAATTCAGGTCAGAAGATATAAGTGACCACATATCTATACACATATAGGTCGGGGTCGGGGTCGGGGACCATGAACTCAATCATGCTAATCTTTTAATAGTAACGATCAGAGATTGGGCGCACAGCCACTAGGCAAGCGTAGCGTACTAATTAGATTACACTTGCATTTAAGTCTAGTCATTATATGTGGATGGCTAACATCCATCCAAGCCTAAACACATAAAAGTGGTCCGTACATTTGGGCCGGAATAAGGGTGATAGATAGGGTATTAACTCAAGATGAAACAATTAAGGATAGTCCCCCCTCCCCCCTCCCCCCTCCCCCCCACTAGGGTGAGGTGGCCACCACTAGTCTAGTCCATTCTCAAGCTCCAGTTCCCTTGTGATATTTGTCTTCATTCTATATGTTACCATTGTCCCAAAATGAGAGACACCACTAATTTCTTTTTTTCTCTATATATTATTAGTATTTGTGGAGGGAGTCCGGAGTAGGGTAATACTAACAAATATTAAATTTTGAAACCCGAATGAGTTGAATCTTTATTAAAAAAGAAATTGCAATTGGAGTGCAAAGTCCACCAACCACTCCAGGATCTAATATGATGTCAATAGGCTTTTTTCTGTAGTGAAGTGGAAATCTATCTTATTGAAACAGAAAATGACAAATGAAAAAGGCTTTAGCTTTTTAGTTTTGACTCTTTCTTTTTTTAATAAGGAGGGAGTATTTTGACTTTATGAAATTAAATTCTAAATTTTAAAATCGACTTAACTCGTGTAAACCAAGTGTATAGTATTTTTTGAATAGTCATAATTCTAATTCTGCCGAGTAAATTTAAATGAATCAATAAACCAAGTTAATAGTGTACCTTATTCTGATGCCGAGCAGAGCACCACCAGGTAACGCAATATTTTAGTGTACCAAGGGGCCAACATGCAAGTAAAAATGTAAATTAAGATGCTCGAAATTACCGCGTAATTCTACTTCCACAAGAGCAGAGCAGATGGATGTAGAGACCATAGTTTTGTTACCGCTACAAAATTAGTATTATAGATCAAGTAAGAAAACGAATTACATAACACTAATGTACAATGTGCGCACACAAAGGAACTTAATTCTCTACTTCCTCGTATTCATGACCCTCCTCGTCACTTAATTTCTTATCAGAATCTAACCACCCCGCCGTCGTAGTCTCCTCTATTATGCTCCTCTGCTGCAGCTCCTGCTTCAACCTTGTGACTTCAGCATCCTTCTCTTCTACCCTCTCTTGCAAGAGCAGCACCTACAATAGAATATAGATATTTTCAATCTATAGAGTAATGATCTAAGACCTACTCACCAAATCTCATGTACTAGGGTAGAAAATTTTCAAACCTATTTCATTTAACATTGGTAATTGATAATCATATTACGTCGCATGGTTTAGTTTCTTCAGCCGCTAGATGAGACTTGAAAACTATTCCTAGAGGTTCCCCTATTTTATTAATCTTCAGAAACTACAAATCAGAAAATCCGCCAATGTGATTATAGAAACTAGATGACATGGTATGAGCAGTTTGGAGTTTCGTGCCTTAATAGTATTTGGACACACTGTATTTTGTCATCTGACATGATTCAGACACATTTCTGCATCCATGAATGAATCAAATAAAAGAAGCACCTTCTAACCACATGGCATTATCGGAATAAATGCATATAAACGCATAAATTAGCCTTGGAATGAAATTTCTATCAACAAATAATTTCTCATAGAATGCAAAGAACAGTGACGAAATGATTTGTATCTAAATGATGGAACAAAAAAGATCATAACTTTTCCAAATTGACTTTCCTACGTCTAAAAGTTGCTAATAACCCTACCATGTGGAGTTAAAGAATGAATCTCCTACTAGTATTTATACTTCCAAAACAGCTTGGGATGGGCTGAAAATAAAGTGAGTTAAAGTAAACCAGGCAGCACCTGTACAGTTTTTCCAATTGTGGCAATCTCATGCCTCACCTCTTAAAATTAAAGAAATGAAAAGATGTAAAGATAGATGAAAACCATTTCATTTGATTTGTCCACAGCGTATGTTAGTTCCTCCATATGCTTACACAATCCTGCATAAAATAAAAGTACAATATAAAAAGAATACAGAATACAGGTGAAAGAGTTGGCTTGTGCAATCTAGCTGCTCGGAATTAAAAGATCTCTATTATATAACATCAATACAACATCATATAAAAAATAATGTCAAAACATACTTTTCAAAATTATTCTGATGGTCATGGGGAAGGAGCATCATATGCTTGTCATAAATTGCTAGAAGAGAGTTAACCAAAAACACTACCATGGTAGTGAATTCAATGTTCCAAAAATGGTACCTTTTCATTCTGGAAAACTAAATCTCACGATCCAAAACGCACTTTTCCTATTCCCCCAAGTATTAGATAATATATAATTGGTGATGACCAATAAAAATTGAAAAGGCCAACTTTCCACACATTGATAAGACTGAAATTATATTCAATGCTATGCTTCTATAGCACACAAAAGAATGACATTATGCCGGACGCTACAATAGCAATTAGCACACATTGAAATGAACTACTCTTTCCTTCTGGGGAAAAAACATAGTATGCTACAATTCAACAAATTTCTACATTTTAGTTTTCAGTATAAGAAACTTAATAATAATAGATATAGAACTTTCTTATTCCCTCCGTCAAACATTATGTTACACTTCAAATGGGCATATAGATTAAGGAGAGAATAGCTAAATCATTGTGTTCCACAATTGTCCCTTTGATATGTGGCAGGGCTGAAAAATTTTCCTTTATCATTTTGTGTACTTATTATCAGAAAATACACTGAATTTTGAAAAAGTGACCAACATATTTAGACATCCCAAATCAGAAAGGTGGCCACATAGATTTGGACAAAGGGAGTCTCATTTTCTTTCTGGAGTAAATTTATGCCTATATCTAGGAAAAAAGAAACTCAAAAAAAAAATCCTAGAAAACTACCCCATCACACCACCTTTTGGTTTATGTGGCACACTGCATGCTCTTTCCCATCCGTGAGACCAAAAGATCCGTGTTTTTGGTAAATTGGTGTGAGATTTTACTTCCCATTCTAGGTCTACTGATTATGCACATATTTATGTGTATGCATTCTTATAATTATAAAGCAACCACGTAAGAAACATAAACAATTACAACTTGCCTACTATAGACTAAATCACTGACCTCCGAACTGACTTCTGAGATCTGCATTTTGAGATTTCTGCAAAGAGAGTTTCATTGATAGCTCGTGTATCTGTGATGCAACCAAAACAAACATAAACTGGCCAAGCCATGGCTACACATAAATAGGAATAAACAAATAGAGAACTGAGTTATACAAAATCTTATAGGTCGCCAATTTAAAAGGAAGACATGTATGTTTTCCAAAGCAGCAGTAATTAATAAAATCTGATGGGGACAGGGGTTTTGAGACAAAGGGTTAATACCACACACAATTCTCACGCAAAACTCAATCAATTAATCATTCAATGTCTCCAAATAAAGTACTACATCACTATTTATAATACTCCTAAACAACTTTTCTAACCTAAATTGGACTCTAATATACAAATTAAAGAAATTAATTAAAATACAACTTCCAATTCATATAGGCTTCCAAATCCTTTTATATTGTTCTAACCAACTTTCACGACGGACTCGTCCTACATCATTTCTCCCCAGCTGAAAAAAATTCGACTCCATCGAGTTATCAACAAAAGAACAATCACGTCGGATAACCAAAGAAGTCTTTGCAAGCTTCAAATTTGGCATGTCGAGAGCGCAAATAAGAGTGAATTTGGTATTGCCTTTGATAATAGAATAGATATTAGCACGAGCATCATGTTGCGCGTGATGATCCCATAGCCATTTACGCTCTAAGATAATGTGACAAACTTTAAGAGGTAGAACATCACACAACTGTATCCTTAAGCTTGCCAACAGAAAATATAATCATACACCTCTGGGTAGCCCGCAACTTTGTATTGATAATCCATGCAACATCATACGGCTCCGGGTGAGGCTCAACTTTTAACCCAAGTTTCTTAACTGATTCCTCATAAATAACATCCATACAACTCCCATTATCAATCACAAGAGAACACACATGTCCTGCACATATGACTCTCGTCTAAAAAATTCGCCCACGATGAATTTTGGGATCATCCTTATGTTGTTGGGTAACAAGGTCGAAGAACATCTAAACATCCTTTCAAATGAACATCATCTTCTAAATCTTGCTCATCGGGCTCATATTCGTTGTCTATCCCCTTACAAACCTCTTCGTTTAAGTCGACTTTTCCGCACGCTTTGTCAACAATAGCAAGTTGTCTAGAGGGAGAAGAGGTAACATTCATCTTTGGGGAATGATACTCAAAAGACATGTGACCAAAATCACGACACTTATAGCACCTAGACGAATTGTTGTTGCTTGCATTAGAAGGCACGATTAGGCTAGTAGTTGAAGGGCTTGTTGACGATCTTTCCGTTGACCTATTTAAAATAGGCTCTACAAAATTACGTTCCCTCCGAGCTTGGACTTGTATCGGAGGCCTAACAGAATTCCTTTTCAAATTATCCTCTATTTAGGTGGCAACTTGAACATCATCATCCAAAAACAAGAGTTTACCTGTAGCTACACCACCTACAATCTCTAAATTCAATCCTCGACGGTACATGGAGATTAAAACCCAAGGAATTTCAGACTGTGTAACCAAACTGTAGAACATGGGAGTATACTCGGCTACATATTTACTTTCTTGTATCAACTCAGTTAACTGCAAATATACTCGTTGCTTATAATCCGAAGGTACAAAATGTCGTGTCAATACAACTTTCATATCTTCCCATCTTCTCGCAGTTGTATACAAATTTCGCTAATGTTGATCCCACCAAATCCGAGTTGTTCCTTTCAATTTCGCTTCAACAAAGAAAAGTTTCCTTTCATCGGATAGTTCATACCATCGAAAGAAACTCTCCAAACTATGAATCCAATCGAAGAATGTTTCGGGACCATTATCGCCATTGAAATCTCCAACATCTAATTTTGCTCATCTATCCACTGCATTCATCCTAGGATCTAGAACATGATGATTAACTCGTGGATTAGGGTCATGTTGTAATCTCAGATGATTAAGATCCGGGATGGGGTTTTCAAAATTCTTATGAGCATCTTCTTGTCCCTTATCTACGCATTCCGTGAGTTCATCAACTTTTATTGTAAGAACATGTACAGCAAGTGTTGTGATTGAATATTCAATCCTCTTGAGACGCTCCTCTTGTTATAACATGTAATTATCAAGCTTGGCGTTGATTTCTCCAGTATTAACCATGGTTCCTGCGAATAAAAATATAGCATACTTTTTCTTTTCTTTTTTTGCTCTAAGGACTTAAGTGCAGGAAATATAAAGAAGCAGGGGCTGAACTGAAATTGCTGAAACTTCAGGGACTGAAATGAAAGAAAATGAAACTATATAGACTGATATACAAAATTTAAGGGGCTATTTTGAAATTTAAGATAACTTTAGGGACTAAACTAAAAATATATAAAACTATGGGGTATCAAACTGTAAGCTTAAAGAGGCTAAAGGCTTGGAATTTTCTAAAAAACACTGAGGATGGTGGCGGCGGGACACGATGGCGGTGATGGTGCTGACGCGGTGGCAACTCTTTTCTATTTCTTCTCTTTCTTCTATCCTTCTTTCTTTCTTTTTTTTCACGCCTGTGATGGTGCGATGTGGGGCTACGACTTGGGCTATGTTTTGCTAGATTTTTGGTTGAAATTTGGGTTTAGGAGATGGTTTAGGGTTTAGATGAGGCTTTGTTTGGCTGGTAGTTTTTTTGGTGATGATGATGGAATAATGATTTTGGGACAGATGTTGGGGAGGCAGAAGGTGGATTTGAGATTTGGCTCTGATACTAAAAATGATGGGGACGAGGTTTTTAGGACAAAGGGTTAATATCACACAGACAATTCTCACGCAAAACTCAATCAATTAATCATTCAATGTCTCCAAATAAAGTACCACATCACTATTTATAATACTCCTAAACAACTTTCTTAACCTAAATTAGACTCTAATACGATAACTACAAATTAAAAAAATTAATTAAAATACAACTTCTAATTCATATGGGCTTTCAAAGCCTTTTATATTGTTCTAACCAACTTTCACGGACTCGTCCTACATCAAAATCTGGTAGAAGTACATTGCAGTTATTAATCAAAGTAACACTACTGACATAAGTTTGCTGATATTAAGTCCAAAGATGTTTCCAAAATTTTGTTTATTCCCCAGAAAAGGGCATTCAATTGATTAAACCAAAACATTCATCTCCCAATTCCCCCAAAATAAAAAAATTTGTGCAAGAATCTGGATTGATGTCAAATGTAGTTCAATAAAGAGCCCTCCACATAATAGTTAATTCACTAAACATATAGATGGATAGATACAATCACATGCAAATGAACCAACAGTACCTTTCCCTCTTTAGCTTGATTTCCAATCTCCTCATTTTCCTCTTGTAGGGTCCTGCATTTAGCCATTAGCATCTTTCCCATCTTGCTTTGTGAGGTAAAATTAACAGCTGCGACATTATCTTGCAATTCCTTCACTTTTTTATCCTTCTCCTCTAACAGATTCTGAAATTGGTAAATGAAGTACATTTAGGCTGAATCTAGACGGACGGAGTAGGAAGAAATTCTCATATACCATTAGAATTCTCAATTTCTCAATTAAAATGCGTTCATAGAAAAATTAGAAGACTTATAAAAGGTCAGAATCATTTTTACTAAGATAATATCAAAAAATGGAAGAAGGGGAACTCTACAAAGTAAAGGATCACGTATGCCAAGAGTTTAACAGAAATCTATCCCAACCCACATAACAGAAATCTTTGAAGTAAACTAGGGGGGAAGGGAGTCTAAAACCGAGTTATCAAAAGAACATCAGAACATTACCACCTCGCTGTAGAAGCCAAGAGTCACATGCTTCCAATATCTTGTATTTGTGTTTTTAACAAGGTTACTAAATAAAACTTGATCTTCATTCCCAAATGTTTCTAATAAGTAACAATAAAATCTGTGAACTCTCACATTAATTAACAAAGATTTTTTTCCCATAAATTAATTAGCCAATAAAGTTAAATCCACATCATTGTAACCCTTGAATCTTAACCCATTAAATCATCACAAATTATAACTTGTTTGGCATAAACTATAAAACCAACATGGTAGTCTACATATATACAAATTACAAAAAGTTAAGACAAATATAAGTAAGAAATTTATCATGCATTACAACAATCACTTTGCAATCAGGATTAGGAATCTAGACATGCACCTTCAAGCGTGTAAATTCTTCATGGATAGCAGGATCAAGTAATAACCTCCTGGCCTGCAGTTTCGCCAATAACAAATAAATTTTAATAGTTAAAAAAACCAATCCAGAACAGCATACGTCACTCCTGTAAATCATGAAAAAGTCAAAACCTAAAACTGGCGGATGTATCTTGATACTAGAATATATTTAATCTTGGGGAAACAACATCTACTTGACATAGTACTTAGTAGGTAACTTGTCTAGATGCTCAGTCAAAACTATGTAGTTTCAAATTAATTGGTAAGATATTCATAAATATATTTTGATTATTTTCATCTTCTTCTTTTCTTTTTTCTTTTTTTGATCCAGATACCTAAAATTGTTTTAAGGGGCAATACATTATATCCTAAACCATAACACATTAGATCAAGTGAATATTGAATTTGTGTTTATTATATGCATGGAGACTGGTCACTGGAGAGAAACGGGTGTGACAGAGATGTTACTGAAATTGTCTTAAATGAATTTGAGTGGATATATGATTCAATTACTCTAGAGGGATTGAATACATCAAAAGCCAAGTACTGATTTGCTAATTTGGGCAACCCAGTAATTCGGGTGACTAACCATTACATGTGTGTAGATTTTGTTATCTGATCAATGGGCAAGAGTAGGGGGGGACACTATCATCATCAATAGGTGAAGACCCCAGAAGAGCAACTACAAATAACTCCTATAAAAGAGATTGGCCTTGTAAAATCATTGAGGAGAATGAGTAACAAACCGCATACAAAGATAGCTACAGCAGTCAGCAAGTGAAGGAGGTTATAAACATGTATGTTCATATTTCTCTAATCTCTCTTCTTGTAATTCAAGGGGTTCGTTATTAGGTTATAAACTTATAATGTATCATGTTGATTGCTTGAGAACCCAACCTTTATGAAAATAAAAGGCCAAGAAAAATTGTCAACCAACTTTTTTTATGACTTTGTCAACAAAATATTGATGAAAAATACAAAAAAAAATTGTTTTATACCTGCATCGACGGTGGCTTAAGTTGTGCTCTTAGGTCTCGAACTGCAGACTAGAAGATTCAGAAACAATTTTAGAATTTAACAGATAAGAAAACACATAAATCTTAATTTAGTCAATAAAACAAATATTAAACTTTATTCAAGATTGAGAATATTTGCAATGATTATATTCTGTGAGGAGTTTGTCCCAGTGGTTGTGGGACCAAAAATAGTTAGAAAGAAAAACAAAGACTCTTAAGTTAAAGAGGTGCCATATCCTTAGTCGCTGGTATCAAATATCTATGTTCCAGTTTCACTAAGGCAGTTTTTCTTAGTAATTTTATGTATTTTCCTTCAAGTAAAATCTCTTCTCCAATGCATACTACTTCCTGAAATGAGGTTCCCTCAAAATTAAAACAATTAAATATCTTCTGACAGATCTGCGTTAGCAGTTAGTGGACAACAGCTAATAAATTTTGTAAGAATATACATAAATTAATAATACCCGGGAAGGGTGTTCTATTGTAATCTCTAAGGGAGATTGGCAGTCTGAGTTATAGGGGTGGAGTTAGTATGCTAGGTATCGGAGGTCATTTGTTTCCTATTTTGGTGTCCTTGTGAATAAAATTTTGTTTATTTTGAAAAAAAAAAAATTAGGCATGATGTAGAAGGACGACTTCTGACCTTCAATTCTGATATCTCCTGCTCTCGTTTTGCAACAGTTACAATAAAAGCAGCTTCCTTTTTCTTAGCTTTCTCTAGCTGAAAAGTAACACGGTTACCACTCGATTAAAATGCATGGTTAACGTTAAATTGCGATGCACCTCAAAAACTGAGACATTAAACACCAAACCTGCTCTCTAAAAGATTCCTCAGATAATTTCAATGTCTGGAGATAACTGACCACTAATTTAGGTTCTACATAGAAGAAAAACAGAACAAAGAACAAACAGAATAATCAGAAACAGATTTCACTCTTCCACAAAAATTAAAATATAACAAAATTTTATTTATAAAAAAAATCTAACCAGGAGATGTGCCTGGAGGAACAAAGGGCTCATTTACAAATGCAGAATGCCACTTCTGAATCTCAGATTTTGCAACATCAAGTTCCGTCTATAACCAGCACCAACAGAACCAGACACGCAGTTAATGATAATCCCACAAAAAATCTAAACAATAGTAATTTCAATACTGCACAAAGAAGATATTCATGTGTGCAAAAAAAGGTACTCTTTAAACAGACCAGTATGCACAGCTAGGGGTGCTAAAAAAATTTGGTTTTTTCGGTTATTTACCGAACCGGTTGAAACCGGTACTGGCGGTACCGGTTTTTTCGGTACCGGTTTTTCGATTTTTTTTATACTTTTCTGTACCGGTAATGAAAATTTTGAATTCGGTAAATACCGAAAAAAACCCGAAAATGTTGAAAATTTGAAAAGTTCCTTTGTGCATAGCCCAGGGGAATGCGAAGAGATTAGGAGGAGTGTTTGATAGTTTTCAACTTGAAGCATGCCGTGTGCGGTTCCCTATGTTTATGGATTACTGTGTAATTCTTGCTCTCTCCTTCTCCTAATACTAGGTTCCAGAGATATGCACACGAATTTATTAGGGAAATGATTTTATAATATTAAATATAGTATTAATTATTCATAATTATCATTTATCATATGATGCAATAGCATATTCTGTAAATTAATACAAATATGGATAATTGGTTAATGTGCATGCATGTCTACTCGAACATATTTTTGTGTCGCATAAAATATATATATATATATATATATATATATATATATATATATATATATATTTTTCTATTAATATAATATGGGTACATATATAATTGATCTCAAGCTTGTTCAAACTTTGGAGCACAAACAAGAATTGCGTCTGCTACTGAACATGAAGTTTGTCAAGTACAACAGTGAATGAGCTGCATGCATGTTTATAAATATATGACAGTCAAAAATAAGCTAAATCAAAAATTTGTTAATATAAAAAAAATTATTTAATTATTGCGGTATAACCGAAAATCGAACCGAAAAAACCGGTACCGACTTTGTACCGAAACCGGTTATTCGGTACCGGTATCGGTTCTTGATTTTTCGGGTTTTTAACCGGTTCGGTTTTTTACCGATAAGCACCCCTATGCACAGCCGTTCAGAGCATCAGAGAACTACTATATGCAAGCAGCAAGCTTATCATTCTACAAATCAATCACAAGTAAGCATGAATAACCAATATTCTTTTATTATTGGCACTACTTAATAGTCCTTTACAAAATAGTGAATACGTGAGCAAGGAAGCACAAATTAACAACTAATGAGTGCAGCTCAGCGGCACAGCATCTGTCAAAACAAAAGGACCTAAGATTGTGGGGAATAAATATAGGGTCTCAGAATGGAAAGAAACAGTATCAAGGAACAGAAGTACATCAAAACAGATTTATATCTACATTTATGCATGTGTTGGAGCGAGTATTTGTATCTTTATTTTTTTACTTTTTTGAATAATGTGGGTTTTTATTATTTATTTTTAATTATTTCCTCCATGATTTCGTAAGCTTTTTTGCATGCCAGGTTGGTTCTTTTATTAGAAGGGTAAAGATATAGGTCATGTAGAAATTAAATGAAGTAAATAGAGACTTAATTGGATAAGAGGTAGGACAAACATTTCATACAACTCAACTACCAAAAGAGGAAACCGTTAGAACACTACAGAAGAGTGGAGGCTGGAGACAGCTCTCAGCATCAGGTTCCCTTGTTGAAAATTTAATCTAGCTAATGGAACTCTACTAAATCCTCGTCAATCATGGCCGTTTATTACCAAGGTTTAACTTTTCATTATTCAGGATCCCTGAATGCCTCCATGTTTTGCTCAACCAAAAACAAGGGAAAGCTACTTCCTCATCCTTCCTATTTTCTCTTCCAATTTTCATCTGTCCTAACTTCTTATGAGGTTTGACACCATACTTTCTGCATTTCTGGAAAAACTTAATCCTAATATTGACGAACTCTCACCTGAGCTAACAATGGTGCGAAGAAATATACATCAACCAAACAAACCATAACTTTTACAGGAGAGCAATCAAGGATCGAAATTGTAAATTTTCTTTTAACACTAACCTATAACGTGAACATGAACATGAACACGGACAAGTAAAAAGTATGAAGAAAGACAAATGTATTGACAAGAAGTTGTTACTATAATAGGTATGAACAGTCGGTTGTTAAAAACAAATGATATCAATAAGTAAACTATACATACTTGGCATGTTCCAAGAGTATCCTTACAGTCCTGAAGACTGCAAAAGACAAATCAAAACAGAGCTCAATAGTATAATTTTTAAGTCGATTATATAATACTAATAATAAACAACTATGACAGGTTAATCAAGAATCAACCTATATAAAAATACCTCTCACGAAGAGATAAAATCATCCCTGTTGCCACACCGGGCGCAGTTTCTTCTACTTTTAAGTTGCTCTGAATCGTATACACAAGCATTAATGAGTCATTTGATATATAATTTCAGCTTCCACATAGGAAAAAATCAAAAGTAAATTGCACACTTCACACCTATAGAAATAATAACAAACTGGTAGAAGACAGTGGTTTCTACTAGAAGTGGAACTATGGAACGACTGAGACATAAGTCAAAATATAATAGGAGCCTAAAGTTATACCAGAAGGGGGGCAGACACAATCCATGTGCAAAACAAGAATAATAAAGCTACAAGAAAATAAGCCTTGCGTAGCTAGTTTAAGAGTAAAGACCATCAAACTTACTACAATACTTAACATATGTAAGTTTAATTGAATTCAAATATTTTCAACAGAAAAAGCAAGCCAACTACTTGCAATCAGGGATTCAGATTCTTAATCAGCAATTGGTAATATATTCAAATATGAATTTTTGAGGAAAGGAATGAAAGTAACAGTAGAAGATGAGGAAGAAGAAAAAGAAGTAACATAGATATGCTTGATCTTGAACACATTTTACAACTTTTTCCAGCTTTAATTCTATTCTTTTACAAACAATTGGCAACTTTGCCTAGGTGTTCATGATTTTGCATTTACAAAGGAAATGCTTCAGGGATCAGGCAAAAAGGGTTTGGGAGTTGTTTTGATGATGGAGATCAAAGTCGGTTAAAATTATCACATTAATCACCTATTCACCTTTTTCTTTCTCACTAATATCATTTCCTCCACTTTATGTCTGTCTCACTCAACAAGTCAACATACGCATGTTCAATTGTACCCTAAACTTGGTCAAAAAAATCAAAAACATGCTCCCTCTTAAAATTTTGAACCATAGCTTGTTAAATGCTGTAGATAATTTTCGTCCTTAATTAAAAAGGCTTGACCTCATTTTCGGCAATAATGTGTGGAGTAAGCCCACAGCCTCATTTTTTTGGCAACACTGAAGTGCTAGAAGCCACAAGTATCAAAACTTGCATCTAGAGAATTATCATATTGGAATAGAAATATTATCAACATTTTTTTCCATCACCTCAGGTCTCAATCCAGTAATAAAGATCCACTCTAATTGGTTCTAAAACTAAAAAATTCTCAATAAAAACAAATTTCAAATAAAGATTAGCATCAACCCCTGTTGAAAAAAAGTTCTTGCATTTTCTTCTGGTAAGAGTGAAACATATAACTTCGATATTTTCAATCAAAAAGTCAATTAAAAAGTACTTGCGAAAATAAAAGTACCTTCTTTGAGCCAAAAATATCATCTTCCTCGTCATCAATATCTCCAAAACTCCTCTTACTCCCTGATTTCACATTACAACATGATTATATGGTATAAAACGCAATATAATTTTTTACAAGAAAAAACGTGATTTTATTTCAATGGGAAATCAAAAACCTGAACGCCTAGTAGGATGGCTCCCGGGTAAATCACCACCAAAATCATCATCCTGCATTCTCCGAAAAATCCCAATCAAAACCCCGAAAACGAAAAGGGAGAACAAAATTCAGAAGCCCTAAAGTAGAATTCAATGGCATTGATCAGAAAACATACATCGTCTAGGTGAGTCTGAGATGCCATTGGAGGGAAATTGAAACCCTAATAGGCGCTTTTCGTTTCTGGCTTCATACTATTGGACCACGACATATTTTTACAGTAGAGATAAAGACACTATATATATTGGAAACAGTAGCTCTTTAGGTAGGACCAACTGAATGTGAAAGATGGACCGGGTTTACCATTAAGTTAATGGTAAGTTGGTCAAAAATACAGTACACGTAGATAAATCACCTCATGACTAGCGTGTTCAAGTAAAACCTTCTCCCACACTTTTGAAAGCTTACTCCCTACGATATCTAACCTATAATTTTACATAAAAAAAAAATTTACAAGTTAATTTTATGATAAGAGAATCTAGTATACACTATACACGTGACAAAAAAAATATTTCAATTTACAAGTTTATCCTTTGGTTAATATAGGAATTGCGAAAAGCAAAAGTGCTCTTGCCACCCACCCCTAGGTTTGTCAATCAGGGGTTATTTGAGTCCGCTTAAAGTTTGAATTCTTTTAAAATTATCGGGCTTGAGTTCTAGTTGATTCATTCGCCCTATAATAAAATTGTTCAAATTTTACAAAAATAAAATTATGAGTTTCGAACTTTTTTCGATCAAATCAATAATAAAATATAAAATTATTAATATTGACTCTTGAACTCAAAAAATTTAATTTAAAGTAACTCATTTAAAATGTTTTACCTACGTTATTCTTTGAAGTTTAAATTAACATAAATGAGTTATTTTATAAATACTCTGATATTTATTATTTTGAGTATTTAATGTCGATTTTTTTTCATGTAATCACTATATTTTATTATGATAATGATACAAGTGACCACTTCACAAAAAAGTATGGTACTTAATTTTTAGTTGAAAAACTATATATAAATATAAATTGAGAGAGTAAATATGTAATAATTAATATATATATATATATATATATTTAATATTATAATTTGATCGGACCTATAGGATCGAACAACATATCTCTTCCCGAATTTCACTTCGAGCTTGATTTTTTGTCCGAGTTCAACTCGGCTCACTCTCAAATAAAATTCAAACGAGATTTAAATGAGTCAAACGATCGGACTTCGAGTTTGACCGACTCAAATCAATTGATAGTTTAAACTATATTTGGAACGGTGTATTGACTCTATTATCCTTCATAAAATTATCACGGTCCGAAGTTATAATAATGCACTCCCTCCGTCCCAAAATAATAACTAAATGTACAAACTTATATGTTTTCAAAAGAATGAGATAAAATATATAAAGTGAAGAGTAAATATGTCATTTGGTGTGGTCTATTATTATAAAAAATAAAAATAAAAATACGAATCACTAATAAAATTGTTGTTATGAATAGTTATAATATGGATGTCCATTTATTTTCTATAACTTACATATTAGTACATTGATGAGATATTCATTCTCCCTATTTAAGTTTATATTTATTTCATCTTCTATCTTTGTTCATGTATTTGTGTAGCCTATAAATTGAGGCTCACTGATAAACACGTAATTCATACATTTTATTGTCCCTAATTTTGTCCTTTTAATTATTAGTTTATTAAATTAATATATTTTATTTTATTTTGTAGGATTTAATAATTGTTGCAATAAAGTCAAAATCTTGGTGATCAATGGATATTTAATGCTTTTATTCATATAAGGAATATTCAAGAAGAATTCTACAAGGAGAAGGAAAGAGGTGGAACAATATTGGTGTGGAAGTCGAATCCAACAAGAGAAAGAAAAGTCTATCTAGAAGATCTTCTTGAGAAGTTGATTGCCACTAGGAAGTTGAATCCTACATAGAAAGAGAACAAAAGTGTCCAAGTTCTATGAACCTAAATTAGGGTTCAAAGGTATTTTCCCTATAAATAGGCATCTTGTTTTAGAGAGAAAAGATCACTTGTTATTTTATTTTTCTTAGTTTTTCACTAGTGTAGGAGGGAGAAAATATTTAGAGTTTGTCTCTCTTATTCCAATCACGTGTGGAACATACTGTCGGGAGTATTTGTAAATTTCTTTTATTTATATAATAGAAATTCTCTTTTTAATTATTGTTCTTATTTCATGCGAATTGTAGTACTAATATTATTTGTTTTTGTTTTTAATTCCATGACTAGCTAAATTTCTAATACCTAGGATTATGATGAAACTAAGTATTTCATAATTATATTTTCTTTCTGTTCCATAATTAATGCCTAATTATTTTCACCTTCATTTTTTTCTCCGCATAAATTGCATATGATTTTTATATTGATTGCGAGGTTTTGATAAGTTATAGTTAATCTGTGAATTTTTCATAACTTATGATTGCCCATATTAATTATATGAATCATTATTTTTAAAGGGAAGGGAGAATAATTTGGGAATTGATTTAGGAAATAAGAAATTATTTATTATGTTAATATTTGGTGGATTCTGATTCCTAGGTATCTTTTCTCATTAATAGTTTCCGTTATTAATTAATAGTTTGCATAATTTAGTTAATAAATTATCTCCACCATATTTATTTCTAATTCGCCTAAAATAGATATTAAGGATACATTAAAATTAATCTAGTCTCTATGGGTTCGACCTGTACTTGTCAGTTCTTCAATTAGACATTGTGCACTTGCAGTACATATTTTTATCACATCAATATCCATGTATTGATTGTACTTGAAGAATAATAGAAAATCTCACTTCTTATATATATAATCTTCTTATGCTCTCTCTAAAATTATAATACATTATCAGCGCGAATTGCTTATCATTTTCGTCTTGAAGCAGATAATCATAGTTGATTTGAAGAAAAAGAAGGTATAATACTATATATATATAATATATATATATAGTTATGTTATGACAATATATGTTATGTTACAATAGTTACATAGTTATATATATAATCTATGTGCAATTACTTATATGCTATTTTTTATTTTTAGTATACATGTGCATCACTATATATATAAGCAACATCTTTGCATAATGCATACATATATATAATTATTCTTTGAATTTGAGTAACTTGAGTATAAAATTAAAATAATTGAACTTTAATAGCATTTTCGGATAATACCAAGTATCATTCAAATCTAGACTAACAAAAATCATTTTATACATGGATTCTCCCATGTATATATGACAATTTTATCAGTTGCAGTATGTTTATTCATATATGTTTATAATTATGGAGATAAAAGTTTTGACAGTGTATTCCTAACTACACTGCTTTATGTCTCGACCCAATAACAATATAAACTTTAGTTTTGTTAATAAATTATATATATACAAGTTGTCCACGTACATAGATTATCACATGCAAATTGATTTCGAATGCATGTCTACCATATCCCCATCCCCATGCATGTTCACGTTAGTAAGCCCCAGATGCTTCCATTAAATAAATATATATAGTATGTTTATATAATTTTTATAACATGCACATGTGGATAGTTATAATAAATTAAATTTCTAATAATTTTTGATATTTTTGTATGAAGTTACAATGACAAATCTTGCTAAACTCGAATTTGTGGCTCTTGACATTACTGGAAAGAATTATTTATCATGGGTGTTATATGCTGAAATTCATCTAGATGCAAAAGGTCTTGGTGATATTATCAATGAAGGAAACAAAACATCTAGTCAAGATAAGGCCAGAGCGATTATATTTCTTCGTCGTCATCTCCATGAGGGACTTAAAATTGAATATTTGACTGTTAAAGATCCACTTATCCTTTGGAACAATCTAAAGGAAAGATACGACTACCAGAAAACTATAATACTTCCTAAAGCTCGTTATGATTGGATGCATCTAAGATTATAAGATTTTAAATCTGTAAGTGATTATAACTCAGATATGTTTGAGATCAGTTCTAAATTACAATTATGTGGAGAAAAGATCACTTGATCTTGAGATATGTTAGAAAAATATTCTCCACCTTTCACGATCTAATATGCTCCTGCAGCAGCAATATCGTGAAAAGGGCTTTAAGAAATACTCGAATCGCGGCGATTTCATGCCTCCTTGTGGTGAAAGCAAAACAATGAACTATTGATGAAAAATCATGAGGCCCGTCCAATTTGGATCTGCTCCATTCCTGCGGTGAATGCCGTAACATATAATGGAAAAAAAGCAGAGGTCACGCCAGGTAGTCGTGGGCGTGGTTATGGGCGTGGGCGTGGGCGTGGGCGTGGTCGAAATAATCATCGTGGTGGTCATTTCTCGAAACACATATACCCACCGAAGTGGGAATATAAGGATGAAAAAAAGCGAAAAAGGTGATAAAGATAAAAAATACCACGGAGAATTTGTGTTATCGTTGTGGAGGTAAAGGCCATTGGTCTCAGTGCACGTAAGTACACCAAAACATCTTGTTGAGCTCTATAAACAATCACTAAAAGATAAAGGGAAGAAGATAGAGACAAATTTTGCTAGTAAAGATGGAAAAGATGAGACAAATCTCAAATTTTCTAGTAAGGATGGAAAAGATGAGACAAATCTTGATTCTGGAAATGATGATTTTAATTATGGTTATGTTGATACCACTCATCTTGATATTACTGATTTTTCTCAAATCTGAAGAAAAATTGACTTCTTGTTTAGTGATGAGAGTGTCCAAATATAAAATTTTTAGATGATGCTTTGATGTTATTGGACTTTATTTTAAGCATTAATAAAATTCTAATTATTATGTTTTTATCATGTTTAACTGTTTTCTTATGATTCGTTATATATGGGATATTTTATTAATCTGATTATATATTTCTTATTTTCTTTGAATAACATAGATACTCTCTTGATTCGATTTGCGATGAATGGTGGAGATATATGTCTCATGAGGCAGTACTACTCACTATTACACTATATTACAGAATAAGAAATATTTTTCTTCTTTCATAATGCAAAAGGCAAATGTTAGTACTATATCGGGTAGTGCAAAATTGATAGAAGGCTCCGGAAGAGCTAATATTTTCTTGCCTGGAGGAACAAAACTTGAAATTGATGAAGCATTATACTCTCCCAGGTCTCAAAGAAATTTATTGAGTTTTAAGGATATCTGCCGAAATGGGTATCATATTGTGACAACATGTGAAAGAAAGATTGAGTATCTTCACATTACGAGTATAATCTCGGGTAATAAAAGAGTATTAGAAAAATTACCAATTTTTTCCTCTGGTTTGTACTACACGAGAATTAGAACAATTGAAACAAATGTGGTTGTTAATAAAAAGCTAACGAATCACAATAACTTTGTTGTTTGGCATGAACGGTTAGGCCATCCTGGATCGATAATGATGCGAAGAATAATTGAGAATTCATGTGGACATCCATTGGAGAACCAATGATTCTTGATCGAATGATTTCCCATATATCTTGCTTGTTTTTTCAAGGCAAGTTAATTATTCGGCCATCATTAAAAGATAAGATAGGGATTGAATCCTTATTTTTCTAGAACGAATACAAGGTGATATATGTGGAGACCAATTCATCCACCATGTGGACCTTTTAGATATTTTATAGTTTTAATTGATGCATCAACAAGGTGGTCACATGTATCTCTATTATCAACTTCATGACTCAAGCGTTTGCGAGGTTCTTTACTCAATTAATCGATTACGAGCACATTTTCCAGATTATCCCATCAAGAAAATTACGTATTGACAATCTTTGGTGAATTTACTTCCCAAACTTTCAATGATTATTGTATGTCTATTGGGATAAGTGTTGAACATCCTGTAGCACATGTTCACACACAAAATGGCCTTGCAGAATCATTGATTAAGCGTCTTCAATTGATTGTAAGACCATTACTAATGAGATCAAAACTTTCAATTTCTGCTTGGGGTCATGCTTTTTTTACATGCGGCAACACTAATTCGCATCGACCAACAAGTTATTATAAGTACTCCCCTTTACAATTGGTTTTGGTCGGGAATCAAATATTTCTCATCTAAGAATTTTTTGGTTGTCTTTGTATATGTTCCAATTCCTCCACCACAACGTCTTAAGATGGGACCTCAAAGGAGGTTAGGAATATATGTTGGATATGAATCCCCATCTATAATTAAATATTTAGAACCATCAACAGGGGATTTATTTACAGCTAAATTCCATTTTGATGAATCAGTCTTCCCAACATTAGGGGGAGAAAATAGGCAGCTGGAAAAAGAGATAAGCTGGAATGAATTATCATTGTCTCATTTTGATCCTCGTACAAAACAATGTGAACTAGAAGTTCAGAAGATAATTAATTTATAAAGTTTAGCAAATCAATTGCCAGACGCATTTTCTGACCTAAAGAGTGTAACAAAGTCACATATACTAGCTGTTAATGCTCCAATTAAAATTGATGTCCCAGCAAGACAACCTTTTATTGCCAATGAATCTAAAACACGCTTGAAGCGTGGTAGACCAGTCGGTTCCAAAGATAAGAATCCTCGTATGAGAAAAGGAACAAAGATTCAAGATGGTCATGCGACGAGAAATGGTAACTCCGGAAGAGTCTACGGAAAAACCTCTGAGACATGACTAATATTACAGTTCCAAAAGACAATCAGTATTACACAAATCATTGAAAATGAAGAGATCTCGATAAATTATGTCATGTCCGAGGAAAAATATGGAACAAGAAATGAAATTGGCGTCGATAATGTTTTTTTCATACAATATAGCGCTAGATGTTATAAAAGATGGCGAGATCTTGAACCAAGGTCTATTGAAGAATGCGTGCGTAGAATTGATTGGCCAAAATGGAAAGATGCAATTGAAAGTAAATTGAAATCTCTTGAAAAGAGAAATGTTTTTGGACTAGTAGTCATGTACACGATGGTGTAAAACCGATTAAGGGTACAAATGGGTTTTTGTTCGAAAACGAAATGAAAAGGGTGAAATTGTGCGACATAAAACACAACTATTTGCGCTAGGATTTTCACAAAGACTCGGTATTGATTATGAAGAGACATACTCTCCTGTGATGGATGTGACTACTTTTCGATTCCTAATCAGTCTGGCAATAAAATAAGGACTTCATTTGCGTCTAATGGATGTCGTTACAGCATATTTGTATGGCCCGCTTGATAGTGAAATTTATATGAAACTCCCATAAGGATTTAAATTGCCAGAAGCATGTAAATCCGGTTCTCGAGAACAGTACTCGATCAAATTAAATAGATCTCTATATGGATTAAAACAATCCGGTCGCATGTAGTATAACCGTCTTAGTGAATATTTGTTAAAGGAGGGATATAAGAATGATTCTGTTAGCCCATGCATTTTTATAAAGAGATTTAGATTTGAGTTTGTTATTATTGCAGTATATGTTGATGATCTAAATATCATTGGAACTCCTGAAGTGATTTCAAAGGTAGTATAATACTTGAAAAGAGAATTTGAAATGAAAGATATTGAAAAGACAAAATTTTATCTTGGGTTACATATAGAGCATTTAAAGGACGGTATTCTTGTGCATCAAACATCTTATATAGAGAAGGTGCTAAAACGATTTTATATGGACAAAGCACATCCGCTTGAGCACCCCAATGGTTGTGAGGTCACTTGATGTAAATAAAGACCCTTTTTCCACCTCGAGAAAATGATGAGGAGATTCTTGGTCTGAAGTACCATACTTGAGTGCAATTGGAGCACTAATGTATCTTCTTGAGTCATACACGACACGATATATCATTCTCTCGTCAACTTATTAGCAAGATATAACTCTTGTCGAACCCAAGGCATTGGAATGGGATTAAACATATACTTAGTTACCTACAAGGTACAAAGGATATGGGTTTTATTTTCTAACCAACCCAAAACAGTTTGGTAGTTTTGCGGATCGAAAGGTACTATTCGATCCTCATAATGCTCGATCGATAAAACCGGATATGTATTCACTTATGGTGGAACCGCCATTTCTTGGCGTTTGATGAAAGCAAACTATAGTAGCTACATCTTCTAACCATCTTGAAAATTTTGACAATACATGAGGCTAGTCGTGAATGTGTATGGTTAAGGTCTGTAATTCAACATATACGAGGAGCTTGCGGTTTATCTTCGGGAGAAGAAACACTAACGGTGCTTATATGAGGATAATCTGACATCGTTGTCCAACTCGAGGAAGGATATATCAAAGGTGATAGAAACAAAACATATTTCCCCAAAGTTCTTTTTCACTCACGACCTTGGAAGAAAGGTGATATAAATGTTCAACCAAATCCGTTCAAGTGAAAATTTGGCGATTTATTAACAAAGGCGCTTCCTACTTCTACATTTGAGAAGCTAGTCCACAACGTTGGATTACGTCGACTCAGAGATCTCAAATGATATAATCATGAGGGGGAGTAATTAAAGTTTTTCATAAAGCAATATCTCATAAGTTTTTGAAGAATTATGTACTCTTTTTCCTTCACTAGGTTTTTATCCCACAGGGTTTTTCCTAGTAAGGTTTTAACGAGGCATATTCTTCAGTAATGGACATCCAAGGTGGAGTGTTATGAATAGTTATAATATGGATGTCCATTCATTTTCTATAACCTACATAACCTACATATTAGTACATTGATGAGCTATTCATTCTACCTATTTAAGTTTATATTTATTTCATCTTCTATCTTTGTTCATGTATTTGTGTAGCTTATAAATTGAGGCTCACTATCCATGTATTGATTGTACTTGAAGAATAATAGAAAATCTCACTTCTTATATATAATCTTCTTATGCTCTCTCTAAAATTATAATAATTGTTTATTTTTAACTTTTTTTTAATATGTTTATAAAATTGTACTACTTTGATCATCATCTTTGAAGACATATACTTGACACTGAGAAGTAGAGGAGGCAATAATAGTGTCCTTGGTTTCCGAATTGAGTTCTCAGTTTTGGTGCATACATTTTTTCTTGGGATTATTTCTTACTTTTTTATATGTTTAGAAATAAAATACATATTTGCTAACATTAATTTGAAGAATCGGAAGGAAGAATTTTCATTCACAATTCATCATGAGAACAACATATGGTATTGAAGTGATTTGACAAGGCCTAGCCTTCGGCTCGAATCGGGCAACTAGAAGATAAACAATTATGGCTTGGCTGCTCTTTTTACATTTCAGGGCAAAGTAATGTCTGACGTTAATTTTCTTAAAGTGTTGTATGTTTAGATTTAAGGGGTATTTGATAAAATTGAATGAAATAATTTTAAATGTTTAAGTAACCTGAATAAAACAGAATTTTGAATACTAAATGAAAAAAGTTTTTTGATAATTGACATATCTGAAACGTTTGAAGAATATATTTTTAATTATTTTACCCCTCTGAAAAAATTAATAATTGTTGTAAATTTATTTAATATTACTTAATATAACAATTAATATTATAAAAAAATTAAATATAAAATACTTCATTCACCACATACAGTAAAAAAAAATTGCACTTGTCATTCAGTCCAAAATTTTGACCGATTCAACCATCCAGATTATTTTTATTCAAAACAAATGCAATTGAATGGTCAATGGATTCAAATTTATCAACTCTATTCAACTTTAAACAAACATATCATTGGAATTAAGCGATATTTTATCTCTTTGAATTTTTGAGTATATTGGGCTTATTCTTTTTTATTCTATTGGGCCTTTATTATTGAATTATGAAAATCATTAAGCCCAATCATCATATTATTTTCATTTCAAACTTATAAGACCGGGTCGGGTCAATGGATCAATCCTTTAGACATTTTAAATATCTACAATCTTTGACTGTAATGATGAAAAAGCATGTCGGTTGACTAAAGAACCTGCCATGCATTAATGTGGATGGGATTATAATCGGTCGGCGGTAGTAACAGTGATCAAAAGCAAAGAATAAACTACATGCGATCGGCAGAACCCATCGGTAAAGGGAATGTGTCGGTAGTAGTGGTGTACGCAGTAATTGAGCAAGGAGGGTATAACTTGGCGAGGAATTCTCCACCAAGAGGTGCGTTCTCATACATTTCTTCAATTAGAAACACAGATTCACAGAGAATTATCATTTTCTATATATGTACTTTAGCGATATAGCCTCCGTTTTCGATAAATCTTGTGAATTCACATCTTGACTCTCACGCTTTGAGCTATCCCAAAGCGGAACCGTAAATCGAAGCTTGAGGTGTTTATCGTGTTTTACGTTGCGGGGATCGGGGCGTTTTAGGTGATTGGGGCGTGACGAAAGATCTTGGCGTTAACATTGGTGCTAGAAGGAGGTCTCTTTTTCAATCACAATTGTTTAAATTTGCTTGAAAGATGATAAGAAGTAGAGATGGAACACTCGGAAGAGATGAGATGATGGTCATTAGTTCATCATTTGCCTCGTATTTGATGAGAAAGATCGCTTGGGTCTTTCTAAAAGTGCTTTCGTGAAACCGCGCTTCTAAAAATGATTCGGAAGAACTTCGTCCGAAGATCCATGGTGGTGCCAGACGGAAGTTAGTTTTCAACGCTGATAAGGGGCGTGATCCCAATCCAGAACGGGTAGGCGGTTCGCCAACCAGGACTCATCGCCGAAGTGGTCAAGAAGACCGAGCTACCAAGTTGGCGAGGATGGCGGACGAAGCGGATAAGGCTTTGGAGGTTCTGTTAAGACAAAGGGAAGATATAGCCGAACAGATGCTTCGGGTGAATGAGTTGAGAGACGAAGCATCTAGCCATTTTCATTCAAAGACGAAGTCGGCATAAGGAAGTACCCGTCGGAAGGGTAAGGGCCGGAACATTATATGCGTGTGTCCGGGGATCATTCTCACGGTAGGAGGAAATCGAGAGCGAGCGCCTTCGGCCTCGAAGAAAACAGCGATCGTTAGATCAATTCATCACAACGATGAAAGACGAAGAAGCGGTCGAGAGAAATTATGCCGAAACTTAGAAGAGAGAATACCAAATCACAATCGTTCTCATCATGAGGATGAGATTTTACGACTTAGTAAATCAAGAAGTCCATGCGCAGCGGCAAAGTGAGATCGGCAAGGAAGGGTCGATCCATTCCGAAGCCTAATATCGCCAGAGAGAAGGAGATCTCATCCTGACAAACCAAGGTGTTGATTTTACAGTAAGAGAGTTGAAAGAACTCAAAAACAATTGGGCCGAGGTCCAACAGTGAAAGATACTTACGGAAAGAAGGCGTCCCTTTTTCTCGATATTCTCCGGGAGAAAGCGAGATCTTTACCAAAAAGTTACCTCGCATGGAAAGCTATGATGGGTCGGAGATCCTTATGACCATAGTCGAGGCGTTTAATGATCAACTAATGGATTACTATGACTTTCTTGATCTTTGCTAAATGTCATACTTTTGTCCTACTTTGAGAAAAGACGCCAGAGACGGTGGATGGGGACTTTACCATCGGATTCTATCTCCTCGTGGACTGAACTTTGTGATAAGTTCCATGCCCGTTTTGGAAGCAACCGAAGAAGGGGTAAACCTACAGGCTCTTTAGCACAAGTCCGGCAGTTCACCAATGAATCTTTAGGCCAATATGTAAAGAGGTTTAGGGAAGCGGTCGGACAGGTGTCCGATCTTAATGATCTCCAAGCTGTTGGATTGTTCCAGAATGGGCTAGATCTAGTTAAATCGGAGAAATTGGTAAAGAAATTGATGTTTCACCATCCGAAAAGCCTAGCAGAAGCCTTCGACAAGGCAGAGGGCTATATTGTTGTGGAAGAGGCTATGAACAGTCTGAAGAATCCTTCTTTGAGCCAATTAAAGGAGGTAGAGGTTCCCAAGACTGATGTTGATCAGAGAAGAGGGGGAGGATACAACCAAAGGGCAGAAGGTAGTTCAAGAAATATAATGGCTTCGTGGCGACCAAAGCGTGATCGTACACCTGTTCCTACCCCGAAGGTTAATAAGGTTTATACCCAGTTGAATACAGAGAGGTCGATAATTTTGGATCAGATCCGAAAACCAAATTTCTTTGAACCACCTCGTGATAATTACAAAACGGGACATGGCAACCCTCGCAAATATTGTGGTTATCATCAAGCTGCTGGTCATGACACTAATGAGTGTTGTAATTTAAAGGATTTTGTAGAAAGCAAGATTAAAAGTGGCTTGCTGATTCAATATGTAGCTGAGAAAGACCGTCAAGATCAGCAGGTTATTAATCGTCTGGTTCAAACGGTTCAAGTCCGCTTTATTCAAAATGCTCCACCACCGCCGAGGCAAGTCGTTGATGTAATAACCGGTGGAGTCATTGGGAAATTAGTAGGGAAGAAGAGGAGGTCTTATCTTGATTCGATTATGTCGATAACGATGCTTCTACTGAAGGTTGACAGTAGTTCGTGAACTATTATTTCATTTACGGATGCGGATTATCCTTCTGAGCTCATTGAATGCATGAAGGGCACTTTGGTGATCACAAACATGAAGTGGGTTCGGTGGATGTGAAGCGATATCTTTGATAGATAACGGATCTTGGTGGACATTCTTTATGCCCATGCTTATCAAAGAATGCATCTCGATGAGCACAAAATGGAGGTCGGACAGAGGCTCCTCTATATGGTTTGTGACGATCCAAATCAAAGTGGCGAAGCACTATTGAACTCCTGTCATTCTTGGCGGCCCCTCGGCAAAGTGGAGATAACTTGTAAATTTTACGTTGTACATGTGGATTCTACTCTGGCGCCATTTTGGGAAGACCTCGTTGATCGCTTTCAAGTCAGAACTTCCATCCCACATTTCAAAATCAAATTCCCCACAGCACATGGAGTAGGAGAGGTGATGGGTGACTTGGATCTGGCCCGGAGATGTTATCGGAATTCTGTCATTTCATCCGGAATGGGCGTCAGTAAACAAAGAAAGACGATGGCAATTGAAATTGAACCCTTCACCGAGAGTAGCTCAGAACCCTTGGTAATCCCCGCTGGGGGGACGGAGGAAATTGAATTGGTCGTCGGAAAGCCGGATAAGACAGTGAGGATTGGTTCGGGTTTGCCAGAACCTCTTCGGACGAATCTTATGGAACTCTTACGATGCTATGTTGATATTTTTGCATGGGAGCCACAAGATATGCCTGGAGTTAGCCGGAAGGTTGCTGAGCATAAACTGGAAATAGATCCTTCGAAGAAGCCAATTCGTCGGAAAGAAGCGGATATTTGCTCGAACGTCGAAGGATCATCGATGAAGAGGTTGCAAAATTATCGTGTCTGTGACTTCATCTACTGAGATTGATTACCGGAGTGGATAGCAAATGTAGTATTGGTGCGAAAGCATAATGGAAAGTGGCGAGTTTGCATCGATTACAATCGACCTTAATAAAGCTTTGTCAGAAGGACTTTATCCTCTGCCCATATCGATCGACTCATCGATGCCACTTGGGTATGCATTATTAAGTTTTATGGATGCTTTTTCGGTTATCATCAAATATCCATGTGCAAAGAAGACATTCCAAAAAGCAATTATTATTACACACCGTTCGGTGTATGCATACAAAAAAAATGACTTTTGGCCTCATCAATCTTTGAGCTACTATCGGAGGATGATGAACTTTATATTCGATAGGCAATTTGGGAGGAACATGGAGGTTTATGTAGATGACATGATCGTGAAGAGTATGCAAATTCGTAAACATTTGGACGATCTAGAGGAATGCTTTCAAACTATTCGTCATCGACAATCGCGACTCAACCCGACCAAATGTACTTTCGGTCTTGGTCTTTGGAAAGTTTCGGGTTATCCGGTCGATCAAAGGGCATCGAGGTCAATCCGAGAAAAGATCCGAGCCATCCTCGACATGAAGACTCTCGATCATTCAAGGGCGTTCAACGTCGGCCCGGTAGGATTATGCGGCTTTAAGGAGGTTCGTTGCCCGTCTGCGGAGAGATGTCTTCCTTTCTTTGACACATTAAATGGACCAGAAGAATGCGAAGACGTTCGAGCCAGACTTCCGAATGTGAAGACGCTTTCCAAAGTATAAAGACGTATCTGTCTTGGCTCCTTTATTGGTCAAGCTTTGTCCAAAGCAGAGACTTTATATTTGTACCTTGCGGCGATTCCTTGCGATTGGAAGCGCTTTTGATTCGGGAGATCGGTGGGAAGCGAAAGATCCGGTTATTACGTCGACCACGTCCTACGAGATTTGAAACCGAGTATCCTAACATTGAGAAATTTGCCTTTGCTTTAATAATTGCCGGTAGAAAGCTTGGCCGATATTTTCAAGGTCGACTCTGGTCGCCTCACACTGCGATCGACCATTGAAGAAGGTGATGGGCAAGCCGAGAGGTCTCGGGTAGACTAGCGGCATGGACTATGGAGTTGTCCCGATTTTCATCGAGTATCATCCCCGCGCCATTAAAGGCCAAGCCACGGGTGACTTTATGGTAGAATGCTCGTTCACCAAAGCGGAGATCTTGAGAGTTCTTAGGAGTCAATCTTACATTGAGCGTGGCCGTTTCTTCAACAGGTCGGGAAAGGCGTGGGCGTTGTATCTTGAGATGGATCCTCTACGATGATGATAGTGGAGCGAGAATTATTTTAATAAGTCCTGGAGGATTTAAGGTCCAAAGAGCCCATCGATTCGGGTTTAAAGCAACGAACAATGAGGCTGAGTACGAAGCAGTGTTAGCAGGTGTCCGATTAGCGAAGAGTCTTGAAGTCCAACAGTTGATTATCTATAGTGATTCTCAGTTGGTCGTTAAACAGCTGTCGGGAGATTATGAAGCTCGTGGGACCCGAATGATCAAATATCTGGCGGAGTTAAGAAACCAACTTCAATTTTTTTGCTTCGCATTTAATTTCGAGGGTATAGAAGCGCGACGACAATTCTCTCATTGATGCTTTGTCGAAATTGGCCACTACGGATGCAGATGTCTTTCATGGATCGGTGTATTTGGAAATTTTGCAGCAGCCGAGTGTTCAGCACGAAACAGTGATGTGCATCGAACGAACAAACTGTTGGATGACCCCCTACATTGAGTATTTGGCAGATGGCGTCCTTCCTTCGGATCAAATCTTTGTGAAGAAGATCAAGTACAAGAGTACTAATTTCATCTTATTGATGGGGATCTTTATCGATTGGCATTTTCCTCACCATTATTGAAATGTTTGGTTCCGTCAAAAATGAGTATGCTCTTTCTTGGGAAGTTCATGAAGGATTTACGGTGATCATATGGTCGCCAAGTCTTTGGCACATAAAGTACTTGACAAGGTTACTATTGGTCGACAATTTTCAAAGAAGCTTCAGATACGTCAAGAAATGTGAAAATGCCAACTCAATAGTCCGGGTCCATCGACCACCCAAGAGTTATACTCGATTCTATCTCCTATACCCTTCATTTCTGGGTGGATATATTGGGACCAGATTACCTAAAGCTAAAGGTCGAGTTAGCTTAGTCATAGTTCTTATTGATTATATGACTAAGTGGGTAGAAAGCGAAACCACTTGATGTCGATAATGTAAGCAGAGTGCTTAAAGTTTATGAAGGAGTCAGCGTGGTGTTTAACCGGGATCCCTAAGGTATTAATATCGGACAATGGACGCTTGATTCAGGGTTCAAAATTTGAAGAATTTTTGAGCGATTTGGGGATTCAAACACAAAGAAGACTTGTGGCTCATCCACAATCGAATGGGCAAGTTAAGTGACCAACAGACGCCGCTAAAGCGGAATAAAGCGTAGATTGGATGAAGCTAAGGGAGATGGCGGAAGAATTCTTTGGCGTCTTTGTGGGCATACCGAACTACGCCGAGGACTACTACGGAGATTCACCCAGAGATTGGCTATGGTAATGCGATGCCTTAGTCCCAAATCAAATCGGATCTCCAAGTCTTCGGGTAAATCGATTCAAAGAAATCTACAACGATGAAGGACTGAAGGCTAACTTGGACCTGCTAGACGAAGTCAGAGAGGAAGCTTTAATCAAATTGGCTGCTTATCAACGAAGGGTGGAATGACCGAAGACTGAGGAACCCTGAGCTCTTCGGCAGTTAAAGGGGTTATTTTTGTTTTTAATTTTTTGGTCCTAAGTATGCTCCTTCGATCAGGACGATCAAGTAAGCCGCCTGATCGAGGAATGGTTTTGGAGGTTGGTTCTGTTTCTGGTGTGGGTTCGGGAGGATTCTGAGAGGGATGACACTGGGTTTTCGACGACTCTTCTCTTTTGTCGAGGTTGAAGGATCTCTTCTGGTATGAGAACCTCTTCGGCCTCTGTTTCTTCTGTTTGAAATTCATCCGTATGAATTTCTGGCGTTGGATTTGCTTCGGGGGTAGCTTCGGTTGGTGTAGCCTCAATTGCTTCCGAAGACATCCCAGACAAAAAATCTTCGAGCTCCTTTATTTCTACTGAGCTCTATGCGATCAAAAAGACATTGCCACAAATCAAACAATTCCATGTTATAATTATATATTATGGAATATTTTCAAAAAATATATACATATGAAATAAGCTGGTACTTACATTTATGGTCATATAACCATGCTTCTTTGCTTGAGAGGTCCGTACTTCCCACTCTTCCTTCGGGAAGTTGTCAAATAGCTCCATCATTTCCACTTCCCGTTCTTCGAAACATCTCCAAAGTCGTGAGATATTTTTTCGTCAATTTGCCCGGTTAGGAAAGAAGAGATCTCGGGGCCTTTAACGAAAAACCATTTCTCGTGCCATCCCCTATTGCTTGAAGGGGTGTTCACCAAATGTGACGTCTGTCAAATTTTCTCCGGACTTGAGAGAATGTTTGTTGATGGCCTTGAACCCTTCTCCTGGATTGTACTTATCTTGTAGACAATGAAGAAAAAGTCCAGTGAGGGCTCGGCGCCCAATTCATGGCGAAGAGGCCACGAAGGCGAAATGTGGATGTAGGAGTTCGGCACCGGTTGTGAAAATCCCTACACCCAAAAACCCCAAAGAGGGTCACTATAAAGACGCGTGAAGGGGAAATGAACCCCTTCTCGAAGAAAAGTCACCGGAATCAATGATCCATCCTTCGGTAGTTGATACATCTTCTCACCGAATCGGGTACCCTAACGGCATGGGGTATCTGGAATGTGGAACCAGAGTTCAACCCTCTTTAATTCAACCTCGGTTATGATAGAAGGAGTGTTGGCATGCGAAAATCGCTCCGTCTCTCTGTAGTATTCGGAGGGGTTTTTACGGGTTTTCATTTGGGATTCGTGCACAAAGTCCCTCATGAAGATTAGGGTTTGGTGGAACCACGGTGATGGGTGTTACAAGTATGGGAGAACTCTGTTGTGGTTTTGGGAAGCCATTTGTGACGATTTGCGAGAGAGAGAGAGATCGAGAAAGTTTAGAAAGGCGCTCAATTTCAAATGAGCAGGTAAAAGCTGTCAAATTTGGTAAAGTTATCCTTTATATTTTGATGATTATCTGATTCAAGACGGGTGCATTAAATGCTAGTAATAATTTGGAATTTGAATGGGAAACGTCCGGTTTCGGGTCCGGGTATTTAATGGATAGAGCCTTTCTGAATTGGGCCCTTAAATTCCTTTCATTTCATTTCATGAAAGCGATAAATGGGTACGTTTTTAATTACATCTTGTCATTTATTGATTCTCAGTAAAATATCATAAATTGTTTATAGTTTTCTATTAAACATTCTGTTCAACAAAAAACTAGGGGGCAATGTTGGGTCGTGATATTTTTATCTCTTTGGGTAAGTATATTGGGCTTATTCTTTTTTATTCTATTGGGCCTTTATTATTGAATTATGAAAATCATTAAGCCCAATCATCATATTATTTTCATTTCAAACTTATAAGACCGGGTCGGGTCAATGGATCAATCCTTTAGACATTTTAAATATCTACAATCTTTGACTGTAATGATGAAAAAGCACATGTCGGTTGACTAAAGAACTGCCATGCATTAATGTGGATGGGATTATAATCGGTTGGCCAGTAATACGATGATCAAAAGCAAAGAATAAACTACATGCGATCAAGGCGAGAACCCATCGGGTAAAGGGAATGTGTCGTAGTAGTGGGTGGCACGGTAATTGAAAAAGGAGGGTATAACTTGGCAAGGAATTCTCCACCAAGAGGTACGTTCTCATACATTTCTTCAATTAGAAACACAGATTCACGGAGAATTATCATTTCTCTATATGCACTAAAGATATAGCCTCCGTTTTCGATAAATCTTGTGAATTCACATCTTGACTCTCACGCTGAAATTTATCCCCGACGGAACCGTCGAAGCTTGAGGTGTTTATCGTGTTTACGTTGCAGGATCAGGACGTTTTAGGTGATTGGGACGTGACGAAAGATCTTGGCGTTAACAATATCCATAGTCAGAAAACATTAAGAGTGTAAACGAGTCGAACTGAAACGAACATAGAGCTGCTCGAATTCGACTCGAAATGATAATTTCGTACTCGAATTCGAATTGTATTTGAAAAATTTTACTTGAATTCGACTCGGATCGAATTATATTCAAACTACTAGCGAACTTCAAATTTAAGCTCGAATTCAAATCTCTAAATAATAACTAGTTTTATAATAAATATAATTATAAATTAAATTTGTTATTTTGCTTATAAATGAGAAAATATATTTACTATTACACTTTACAAATATAAAATTATAATTAAAATTAAAAACAAAACAAAATAATAATAATTAATTATCCTAATTTAATTTAAATTTGTATACATTATAAGAGAATGTATCGAGCATCAAATCGAATATGTATCAATCGAGTATATATCGAATCACAATCAAGAATTCGAGTAATTTGAACCTTAAACGAGTCGAGTATAACATTGTTCAAATTCTACTTATATTTTTATTCGAACTATTTTGAGTAAAATACACTGACACCCCCTGTAGATAATCATAATAACACTCACCACCCTTCTAGTTTTTTAAGTAACAGTCAGTACCCCTCTAGTATACAATATATAACATTCACTACCCCTAGTGTGATTGACCAATTAATATTTAAAAATATTTTTAATATAATGTCTAATACACCCTTCAAGTTATAATGTTTAATTTCTCCACTAAATATAAATGTGTATATCATAATTTTTACTTTACTTTATCTAATTAATTAAATTATGAAATTGTGCAATGAATAACATAAAAAGTCAAAAAATAATAAATATTCATTTTATCGGAAAATAAAGTCATATACAATTTTTACTAATTAAACTTCTCAAATATTAAAATTTATGTGATATATATTCAAATATTTTTTTGTAATTAAAAAGTAACCCATAAAAATTACAAATTAACGTAATAAAATAATAATAAATTTTTTTAAATATTAAAATTTACGTAAAACAAACTTATTATTAAAATTTAAACGAATCTTATTACTCATATAAAAAAATATTAAAATTATATTAATTATTTTTCTCATATATTAAACTAAAATAAGTCACACTTAAACATAATTATTTACAAATAAAAATGACAAATATTGTTACTCAAAAAAATATATATTAAAAGAATTTTTTACAAGATAGAGGTAGTAATAAATATAATTATATCTTTTATTTAACATTCCATAAAAACAACGTCAACTCAGTATACTAAAAAATGTAATAAAAAACATAAACATCCCAATTTTTATATATACTCAATAAAAGTTAACATATAAAAATTATAATATGAAACTAAAAATTCAAATAATATTTTTTGTTATTAAGCACCAAAAACTAAACTATCAATATACTCAATCACTATAATTAGAATAGCTTCATTAATAATTTAATTTAAATCTTTTTAATATTTGTATCACTTATCCAAAAATATTTGTTAATTAAACTAAATTTGTTTTTTATAAGTTACCAACAATTTAAATGAGATAGTTTTAATTACAAATAAAACTATAATTAAAATGTATTGTATTAAAAAAAGGATAATTAAACACACACACACACACACACACACACACACATATATATATATATATATATATATATATATATTATTTAGTAATTAAAATTTGATAAAATACAAGGGTAAATATGTAACTTTATCTATTTAGTCAACCATAAAAACTTGCAGAGTCTTAACTGCTACTTAAAAACTAGAGGGGAAGTGAGTGTTATTATGATTATCTAGAGGGGGTGTCACTGTATTTTACTCAACTATTTTTAATACTCAGATTTGGATCATATTATTAACAAATTCGAATCTCACTCGTATTTTTTTAAGTCAAGTCCAAATCGAACCCGAACTATTTGACTCGTTTGGAGTCTTATCCCCAACCTCCCTCTCCCCTACTCCCTACCCCTCGGCCCCCACCCAACACACTTAATTGGCCGGTTTATATGCTACCGAAAACCATTTTTCATAAAAGACAAACCTTTAGACTTGTGAAAATTTGGCTCGCCGCGTGCTACTTGAATTATTTCATTCAATTGGACGTTCAATCACTTGACCGGTAGCGCTTAAGAAAAAAAGAGATCTCAATAGTATGGATTTTGGGTTTTCCACATTAATAAATTAATCAAATCTTTAGTGCTTAAAAAAGGAAGCTAATCGTGCCATAAACCTTGAAATGAGGGGAAAAGCTAATATTACCTAGTAAATGAACAAGTCTCCCTTAGTTTAATCCCAATATTAATTGCTCAGCCACAATGTGAGAATGTCAACGTGTCAATATGGGGTTTGCCATACAAAATTGCAATCCAAAAAAAATAATGCTACAAAATTGCCTTAGAAATACTCAAAACCAGGCTCAACTCAAAAGTCATGCCAACTTCTTTCCGGCTAATAAAGAAAGGTAAATTATATATATAACAAGTTACCAAGCTAGCAAAATTATCAACAAGGTGTTGGATCTATCCCTCACTAAAAATAAAGTCACAGCAGAGATTGTTACACACTGACCAGGTGTTGGATATATCCCTCGCTAAAAACAAAGTCACAACAGAGATTGCTACACACTGACCCTCAAACTTGCAATTTACTGCAAATTAACTTCAACTGTAGAGATCGTCATCATCATCACCAGCCGTTGCAGAAGCAAACGGATCTGAAGCTCCAGCAGCTATTGCACTATCAGTGCGATTTGTAAATCGAAAATCAGATCCGAACCCACGAGATTGCTGTAAAGTCTGTGCAAAGAGCTGGTATTTCCTTATGTCTGCATCACTCACACTCCTTCGGGCATATTTCATCGCCTCCTCAAAATGAGCTGGCTTAATTTCGGAAACATCATCCATATCATCTTCTTCCATAGCTTCAGGATTCTTGGCTTTCTTTTTCTCTCTCTCAATGTCCTGAAATTTCAAGGTTTTAAGACACAACAGAATACCGAATTATACATACAAAGTTTTATTTACTAAATAAAATAACCATGCACAGAACATGGACGTAATGAAACTCATCGAGTGAGCCCCCAAAAGATTCATCAACCATTATTTACCCAATAGCAACATGAAAAATGAAGGGTTTTTGTTGAGAGCACTATACAATACCAACTAAGTGGTCACATAACTCGACTACTAAAAGAAAAAGAAAAAGTACTAATGCATGAAAAGAATATTGGCAATTTGGCATTTAAAAATTGGAACCTCGGTAGAAAGACCATCCTGACGGGCAGGGACGGAGCCAGGATTTGTTCTTTGGGGGGGCCAAAAAAATTTTTAACAGCATAAAATATATTCATCACTAAAAAGTAAAATTTCACTATTACAAAACATATTTTTACTAAAACAAAAATAATATAGTAATAGAATTTGCTTTGACAAAGATACTAAAACATAGCAAAAAAAAGTCTTTTAAAATATATCAAAACTTCGTCAAAACTTGGGGGGCTAGCCTTACAAAATTTTCAAACCAAACCAAATGTACAAGTGAGTTTTATAAAATTTTCAAACTTTAGGGGTAAATCTTACAAAAATTTCAAACCTTGGGAGGGCCGTGGCCCCCTCCAATATGCATGTAGCTCCGTCCCTGCTGACGGGAGAATAATTAGAAGTAACATATTTTGAAAACCAAAAACGATTACAGAAGGATTGTATCCTTTCTTTCCCCTGTCATACAAGTTAAATTCGCTTCAAGGACCAGGTTCCAAGCAGACAAAGCACATAACACACAATCCCATTCGGGTATTAAACCCTCGTTCTATTTGTATGCTACTGAATGCGAAGTGCATTCGACCAGTAAACTCACATATAAAAGGCACTAGTTGTTATTCATTAACTTGTTTATTCATATTAATTACCAGGGAAAAAAGGCACTACATTATTAACAAAGACTAAAAATCCTTCAACCTTCATTTGTAACCTTATATCAACGAATACCATGCTATGCTTAACAAATTAATCAGTTCAGAATAACTTATAATAGCACCTTTGTTACCTTCTCAATGTTTTCTCTAATGGCATACTTGCAGGCACGCTGACAAATTTCAGTTATATCTGCACCACTAAATCCTTGAGTGTAGTGTGCAAGAGCTGATAGGTCAACGTCCTTGGAGATTGGGGACTTTCGCAGGCATGCTTTGAAAATCTGAAGGCGCGAAGCATCATCTGGAAGTGGGATGTATATTAACTGGTCCAGTCGTCCTGGCCTTAGCAATGCTGGATCAATAATGTCTGGCCTATTTGTTGCACCTATGATGAAAACTGTTTTCTTTGCTGTCATTCCATCCATTTCTGTTAGAAGTTGGTTCAAAACTCTATCTGCAGCACCACCAGCATCTCCTTGTGAACTGCCACGCTGAAAAGGAAGCAAAGAAAAGGATGACACTGAATATCTGGAATTGTGAGAAGATAAATGGATAAAACAAGTGAAGATTATGTATGTTATTGATACACATCCAGTGGTAAAGGCTTAAAGCAGTACCTGAGTTGCAATGGAATCAAGTTCGTCAAAGAAAAGAACACATGGAGACGACTGGCGAGCCTTATCAAATATCTCTCGAACATTCGCCTCACTTTCTCCAAACCACATGGTTAGCAATTCAGGCCCTTTGACACTAATGAAGTTGGCTTGACATTCATTAGCAATAGCCTTGGCAAGCAAAGTTTTACCGCAGCCAGGAGGCCCATAAAAGAGAACTCCTTTAGAAGGTGACATCCCAAATTTTTCAAACTTCTCGGGATGCTCCACTGGGTACTGCACAGTCTACCAGCATGCATAAACACGAACTTGTTATGTAACTATACATGACAGGACCAAAAAAAATTTGTTGACAAGCATGATGAGAACGATATTGTTGTCACTAAACCATGTCAAACATGGTAGCTCTTATCATCTCATTAACAAGCACCAAGAGCATAGCTCACTGACAAGAATTGGTAAACACGTAAAACATCATTAAAAACATTAAATGTGAAAAGGTACCTCTTGAAGCTCCCTTTTAACATTTTCCAATCCACCAATATCATTCCAAGAGACTTTTGGAACTTCCACTACCTGTCAACCAGTTAAAAAGTTCCATCATGTTCAGGCAACTAAATCAATGCAATTAGAGAAGTATATTTACAGCTTGACCTCCGCAAGCAAGCTACAACTAAATCAGAAAAAAAGTAATAATATATATACAAAGTTATCAAGAGAGCTATCAAAGTTTATTTTTCCATCAAGCCTTGTTCTATTAATTAATTCTTTGTTGGCTGGAAAATAAAAATTCTTTGTAATCATATATTAAATCAAAGTTCAAGTCTAGGTTGGCTTGGGGGATTGATCTTCAAGGTCTCAGAGATGAGAAGAGTTGCAGAGGTGCAAAGGGGTTTCTAAATTCAGAATCGATCTTCGTTGTAACATGGAGTTTTCTGTAATTAATTTGAGTCGTAATTTTAATAAAAAAAAAGTGCCTCCAATACTAGTTGGTATTGGACGTGCATTAGGCTACTAGAATAGAGGTTAGGGACTGAACTACGTAAAAATCTTGATATGATTTACTTTCTGTACTACTCGTTCAACTGCTTTTATAATCTGCATATTTAGTCTCAGGTCGTGCTTGAAGATATACTAAAACCGACATGTATTAACTGTCTGATTATAGTATGCATCAGTAAACTTTAAAAATTGACCACTGTAGATCACTTTTGAATATTTACACCTATTAACCTCCCTCTAGGTGTGCTTATTTACATATTACAGATTGTCCAATAAATTATGTTTAAATATATATTACCACATTTTTCCTTTTACATGAAACACAATACGGGAGTTTTCGATACACGGTACGATTCACGGTATGATTCGCGATTTCAGCTATGTATATATATCATTTTGTTGCATGCCAAACTAAGAAAGATTTTATTTATGTGTATGTACGTCCTTATTGTGTAAAATGTTTAGAAAGGTGGATAGGGAGTAAGTGAGCCTATTGCTTTACAAACAAAGAGCCTCTAAAAGATTTTTTTTTTTGAATTTACAAATTCGAATATAGAATTCATATAGACTTACCGTTTCACGCAAAGCCGATGGATTTGAAGATCCCAATGCAGTCTGGAAGTGCTCATTAGTTACAGCCATTGAATTCAGTATCTCAGCATCTATCGTCTCATCCTCCAAGTCAATGACATCCATTTTCTCCCTGATGCACTGAAGAGCAGACTCGGTGCATAGAGCAGCAAGATCTGCACCTACATAACCATGGGTATCTTTTGATACTCTTTCAAGATCAACCTATAAAACAATATAAACCCGAATCGAGTCAACTTGCTAAACCTTTTAAAGAGTACAGTAGTGTTAAAACTAGTAAATAGGACAAAAATACAGAATCTCACATCTTCAGCAAGTTTCATATTTTTAGTATGAATCCGAAGAACTTCCAATCTCCCCACCTCATCTGGTACACCAATGTCAATCTCTCGATCAAATCTACCAAATCTCCTGAGAGCAGGGTCAATGCTATTGGGCCTATTAGTGGCCCCCATGACTATTACATGAGCTCGGGACTTGAGGCCATCCATTAAAGTCAGAAGCTGGGATACTATCCGCCTCTCAACTTCTCCCTGTGTCTTTTCCCTCTTCGGAGCTATTGAATCTAACTCGTCAATGAAAATGATAGATGGGGCATTCTTTTCGGCTTCCTCAAATGCCTTCCTCAAGTTGCTTTCACTCTCACCAGCCAACTTGGACATTATTTCAGGACCATTTATCAAAAAGAAAAATGCACCAGTCTCGTTAGCCACAGCTCTGGCAATCAAGGTTTTCCCAGATCCTGGAGGCCCATACAGCAAGATACCTTTTGGGGGTTTCACACCAATTGATTTGAAGAGCTGTGGATGTCTCAGAGGAAGTTCTACTAGCTCACGGATCTGAGCCATCTGTTTCCTTACACCACCAACATCATCATATCCAACTTCATTTAATTTCTCCTCATCCTCACGCTTGATGGGTTCACCGTCACAGAAGATCTCTGTATCAGGTGCAACCACACAATACTCACCAGGGTCTGTCTCAACTACTTTGAATTCAACACTTCGCATTCCTCCTCTAATTTGGAAGAAATCACCCTTCCTTACAGGTCGGTAGGATTCCAAGAAATAAGCTGTTAAACCAAAATGATAGTCAGACATGTTGACCACATTCCCAGTCAAGAATAAGGCATCAATACAAAAAAAAAAAGAGCTGAAAAAAGACTCACGCTTTAAGTACGCGTCAAACAGGTTGCCCGTGAGACCTTCAATTGTATCGTCAATGGGAAGGATATGAACTCGTTTCCCATACTTCACATCAGGACACTGGTGCACTGACACAACATCCCCCAGGCGTACCCTAAGATTAGCTCGAACAACTTTGTTCATTCTGATTTTCGGTTCTTCACATTGTTCATCACCAAGAACTATGCAAATTGTGTCTCTCCGCTTCTTCCCCTGTATTACATAAAATTCTTGGTAAACTTCCATAAACAAATCAAACCTTATGTAGGAAAATGAAGGAGAGCTATCACCTTAACTAAAACTGTATCGCCTCGAAATAGCTGAAGCTCGTCCATTTTAGAAGGGTGCATAGTAATAACAGAATTATCATCATTTATAGCCTCATCAACAACTAGACGATTGGGGGATTTCTTCCGCTCCAAAATTGCTGTTGAATAGTCTTTCTTGTTACTTTTCCTAGTAGCACATTATAAACAATGGTCACATATGAAAATCGAGCAAAAGTTTGATATGCATTGGAGTTAAAAGAAATAGACACATACAAAACTTGAGCACAAAAATTTAGGCAAAAAAAAAACAAAAACTTGAGCACAAAGCGACATGATAAATCACAAACTCATCACGAGCACACACATTGCATGTACGTATAAGTTATAACCAGAAAATCTGTAAACAAAACTATTTATTTTGTAATTGTAACACATAAAATGCACAAACGTCAAGCTAAAGAAGGCAGTTTTGAAAGCAAATGAAACAACTTCGGCTTGGAGCCTTGGATTCTGCACCCAACCAAACTCAACAAGGCTAAATGCACTTCTTAGCCTCCATGAAGACCAATATACTTAATTAATCCCCTTTCACTACAATTGCTTCCAATTCTTCAGAATCTAAAAAAGTCAATTCTTATAAGAACATTCTGTTACACAAACCAAAATATTATGAAAAATAAAGACCATAAAGAATTAGAGAAAACAAGTTTAAAGACAACCGTATGTAAAAGAAACAGAAAACACATATCTGGAAGTGCTAACATCAACAACTGCCTTAAATTTGATCAAGCTTAGCAATAATCAATCATTGTCAATCAAACTTGTGAGATATTCAGCCAAAATTTAGACTTTAATTCAGAACTAGTTATTCTATGTTGGAGTTTACTTTCTTATTAAGTCGAAGTTCTCTTCTTCCTTTTTTCCAATAAACAATTATTGAAGTTTTCTTTCTTGTCAAACAAAAATAGAAATTTGTTATTACCCTATCAAGCATAATATATCAAAATTGCTACTTCCACAATAAATCTCATACTAATTTGTAACTAAATTTCAAAGCTAAAACAGTCAACTGAACTGCAATTCAGAAGTCCAATAGTGTTCTATTGATGATATTAAACTCAAATTTAAAGCATATAATAGCATAAAATATAATCAAATTGAACAAATACTTTCATAGTACTAAAATACATGGGTTGAAATCTATGATTTGGCGGTATATACACGTGTACATGTACCCACAACAACAAAAAAGGAAAAAATAGAGATATTAAAATCGCATATATGATCAGACGTCTGTTTTTAGAGGATAAATAAAGCTCAGTTTATTCCCCAATTTGAGAGTAATAAAACCATATACTATAATTTATAAGTACTTCATACTAAACTACTAACCATGTGCCCGAGTTTGTTACATCAAATAACTAGCACATATATAATACATATGACAAATACAAACAAGAAGAAAAACGTTAAAATTAAGATTTTTTTAATTTCTTTTTTGAAGAAAAATACGCACGAATCGGATGAAGAAGCTTGATCGGTCGCAGATGAGGTTGGATCCACCATTTTAGAATAACTTTATTTTTGAGAGTTAGGGTTCCAGAGCCAAATCGATTCGAGTTTTATAGAGAGAAGGTTTGAGTAAACACTAAACATATAGAAGACTGATCATCTCCGAATGAAAATACAACTCCTTAATTCCTTTGTCGTACAACTTACGCGTGTCACTTATTTTACACCCTGTTTGGCCGGATAATATAAGTGAAATATAAAGAAGAAAGTTTTGTTTATTGTGATTTATAATTCAAATTCAATTTGTTTGAAATGTTTCTTTACAGATGAATTTTAAGTTTTGTTAGCGTGTGTCATTTCTAGTTCTCATTATATCATTTAAACAATTAAGAAAATAATAATATTAGCTCCTTCTTTTTTTTTTTTTTTTTTAAATCTAAACACTCTAAAATGAACGATACAAATTATAAAAACAATATAAACAATTAAAAAAAATTACAATTGGAGAGATCCGTGATTTAAAAATAAGCTAATATTTTTTCTCATCCTCTCACGTGTATCACATATTTTAAAATTTTACTTTTAGTTATATATCTTATAAAATTTTAATTGACTAAATAATTAAGGTGGTAAATGAAGTCCAAATATTCATATTCATTTTGAAAAAATACTATTTATATTTGTGTTAAAGTAATACTATCCGTATTCAGTATCTATTAATATATATACCTTGATATCAATATCGTATTATTAACGCAAAGATCTTTTCTTGGCGTCCCAATCACATAAGACGCCTGATCCCGCGACAAGATAAACACGATAAACACCACAAAAAACGACGGTTGTTAAAATTGAGAGGATAAACGAGCGTGAGAGTCGATAAAAGTGTTCTGAAGGTTAACAAAATGGAGGATGTAATGCCTAGTGTATTGAGATAGATGATGATAATAATTACGTTGTGTAATACGTAAATATGAATGATAAAATGTGTGTATGTACTCTCTTTGTGAAGACTTCATGGCTATACTTCACTCTCTTTGCTTTGGATTACCGTACCACCCACTACTACCGACCACACACCTCGATCGATGGGTTCTACCGAAATTGCATGTAGTTTATCCACCGCTTTTGGTCCTTTATTTCATCGTAGTAGGTTATAATCCCATCCACATTAATGCATGACAGGTTCTCTAGTCAACTGTCATGCTTTTTCATCATTACAAGTCAAAATAATAGATATTAAAATGTCCAAAGGATCGATCCATAAGAACCAATCCGGTCTTATAAGTCAAAATGGAAATAATAGGATAAGCGGGCTCAATGACTTTCGTGGTTCGATAATAAAGGCCCAATAGATTAATTAAATGAGTAAGCCTAATCTACTCTATTGATGAGATAAAATATCATGACCCAACATTGCTTCTAATTTTTGTTGAATGTAATGTTTAATAGAAAACTATAAATAGTCCATGATATTTTCTTTGAAAATCCATAATAAAAGTAATTGAAAGGTACGGTTATTGCTCACAAAATGAGATGAAAGGAGATTAAAGGCCCCAAATCGGAGAAAGGCCTATCTATTAAATATCTGGACCTTTAGGCCAGACGCTTCCCATTCAAATTCCAAATTATTACTAACATTTAATGTACCAACCTTGAACACCGTGTAAATCACATTATAAAAAGGATAACTTTATCAAATTTGACATTTTTACATTGCTCATTTGAAATTCAAAGCGCCTTCCAAACTTTACGATCTTTCTCTGCAAAATCGTCACAAATGGTGTAAGACCCCAACTTATTATTAATGAAATTTAATTTTCTCTATTTATTATTTTGAAATAGTAAGGGTTGATGTGATTAATGTGGATAGTTAGGGGTAAAATACGCAAATATTTCAAAATAAGCAAGTGGTTATAAAATATTCATTGTTGTCGGGGAATATTACGTTTGGTCGTGGAATATTAAATGCTCATCGGGAATATTCGCATGACGACGACCAGACCATGTGTGTGGAGCCCCATAACTAAAAAGCGATTGGATGAAGAAAACACAAATATAAGTTGGTTAAAAATAACGGCGTAGTTATTCTGCAATAATCTTGTTAAAATACCCGTGGTTAAAACAAGATGGACACGGTATTGCACCAATTATTGATTCTTACGTGAAAGGCACTACTCAATAATGGTTACGATAATTCTTGCTTCGATATTTTATTGAGTTAATAATTCTTTGCGTTGATATTTTATATTCTTTGTTGTTTGATAATTGTCATTACACGATTTTTCATTATCGAAGCAATAATTCATATTATCCGAATAATATTATTAGATAACATTATTGGCAATGTCTAGAAAGTTACATCTAAGGAGAGGTTTGGTCACCTAATTGCGCCATGAAGAAATTCTTATTGGAAAGCCCCACTTTCACTGAGGAAGCTGCTCGGTTGTCGATATTGTGATTACATAATATTATTTGTGAATAATTAATTATTGATTCATATGATGAGAAAAATATTGATTTTATGTGGATATAGATGGAGAAAATTTTATTGTGACAATTGTTGAAAATTGATATTTTATCTTTTTCCTCGATAAAATAATTCATTTAAATATATTATTATATGTTAATAATATAATAATGGTGATATTTTTACAACGAATGTGGGATATATGAGTATCTGAGGAAGAAGAAGAGTATTTTGTTGCAATAAATGTTTAAAACATGTTAAACATTTAATTGGACCCCATTTATTATTGAAATTTGATTATAACACGTAAAATTGCCCGTTTATGGATTTCGGTCAATTTCTATTTGGAATTTGGAAAACTTTCTTCTGCAAAAGTTGTAGAGAATTGAATTTCCTATAAAAACTCATGAGATTCAAATTTTTGATGAAAGGGCTATTTATTATGAATTATTGAAGTTCCAAGCTCAAAATAATTGATTTTTGGAAGTTTAAAATATTTAAAATTAGAAAAACGTTTTTCTTACTTTTTCTAGAATGTGGCATGTGTTTGATGGCTGAAATCAGATTCTAGGCATGTGTAGGAAATTTATTATTAATTTATTAAATTTTACTGCTTTGGTGTTCTAAGCGATTTCCTATAAATAGGGTCTTGGGTTAGAATTGAAAATCACACCGTGAAGCTGAAGTTTTCTCTCTCTATATTATCGAGCATATTCTTGTGAGTATTTTGAGTATACTTTGAGTATTGCTATCTGGTCTGAAGTCAATCATAGCTTTATATCCCATTGTTTAAATTAAAATCTTGATCTTTCGAGGTAAGGGATGTTATTTTCTTCTCAAATGATATTATTTCTTGATATCATTATCTTTGAAATATTGGTTGGAACTTTTATCAAATTTGAAACTTTTTCATGTAAGGTTACTATTAAGCTGAGTTCTTATTCATGAGTTCTTATTCACGAGTTCTTATTCAGCGAGTTCTTATTCACGAGTTCTTATTCACGTCTTAGTACTATTCATGAAGCGTGAAGATGTTTTTGGGAAATTTCTATCTTTTGGTGTCAGATTCTTATTCACGTATACGGCCTTTATTCAATTTAAAAATAAAAGTTCTTCTTTTTGTCCAAAATATCTATTCCGGATACTAAACTTTGATTGTATCCATGTTTTGATCATTCTTGAATTTTACACCACTGCGATTATTTTTGAGGTATTTTTGGGCGTGAATAAAACAAAGTACTAATCCTTAATCCTTAATCCTTAATCCTTGTCATTTTGTTTCAATTTGGATTCGTTTCTTTAAAAAATATTTTCATCATCTTGATCTTAAATGATGATATTATGGAATATCTTTGGCCAGTAGTGCAAAGAAGATGAATGATTTCTGAAAAATATCTTTGGCACATGTAGTGCAAAGATGAATGATTTACGAAAATATCTTTGGCACATGGTCAAAGATGAGCAGTGTTTAGATGAACATGACCAATGATAAATATCTTTGGCACAGTAGTGCAAAGATGAATATGTGATTCAGGATATATATTGATTGATGTTACAGGGATAAAAGATGAGCGATGAACTTTTAAATTCATACATGGAAGATAGTAGTTTGCATTCTCTACTTAACTCTTCAATGAATTATTATTTCATTGCGAATATTGATTTAAAATTTGTTGTCTATCAGTATTACATTAGATTTTCCCTGTTGAAGACTAACGGTAATTTGTTGTATATTATCTTAGTCATAATATTCTTTCTTGGATAGTTGAGCTCACCCTTTTCTTTTTTGTTCCATTTTTCTCAAGAGGCGAGAATATAAGCGATGCAGTCGGGTATGGAATGAAGGTTCTAGAGAGAGTTGTTTAGTAGTCCTCACCATTTTGTAAAATAATGTATCAATAAATGTGATGAGGATTTATTTGAATATAGATATTATCAGAAGATAATATTTGTATTTAAACTCACAGTTTCTTTGTTGTAATAATAAAGTTGTAGTTGTTTACATACCATGTATTGTGACTCGGAATGGGTGATGTATACCTATTTTGGGGGCGTCACGGTTGGTATCGAGCTTAGGATATGATCTGGCGGAGATCGGGGAATAGAACTAGGAGGGAGAGACGAGTAAATCCTTCACTGAGTGTCCTACTAAGCTTATTTTTTAGTTAGTCGATATATAGGGATATTATGTGATATATTGATTTCCTTAATTAACCCTTGTTTTATGATGATGTTGAGAATGTCGGTGAGAATATTAACAATGGAAATGAGGCCGTGGAGATACTGTACTCACCAACGAGAGAGAGCGTCTACACAGTGGCAATGTTCCTCCATGAACAACACCACCGGCGAGATGATGAGCGAGGGATGTTTAGAAGCTTTTTGCGATTCATGCAAAATCGAGACGAGGAGACTCGTGTTCAAAATCTGAGGAGGAAATGATAGCAATTCACGGGTTGTCACGACCAAGCGGTTCAAAGAGTTGGGACCACCGAATTTAAGGAAAGCCAGATCCGATCATACGTGAAACATGGGTCAAACAAATTACGAAGATATTCGATGTCTTGGGATGCGAGGAGAACATAAGGTTCCATTCGCCACCTTTATGTTAAAGTGGCGAAGCGGATCTGGTGGGAGTCTCGTAAGCGTACCCATCCAAATGCACTCGGCATGTCTTGGGAGACATTTTAGAAACTATTTAATGACAAATACTTTCCTGAAAGTGTTCGTCATATCGAGAAGTGGAGTTTATTAGGCGGGCGCGAATAACATGGCGGTGTCTCGGTCTGAGGCAAAGTTTGCGAGTTATCCGAGTTTGCACCTCATTTGGTGGAGAATGAGGAGCGTATGAGCGGATGTTTCGAGAGGTTTGAAACCCGACATACGATAATATCTCATTTCTCATAAATTTTCTCTCTGTTCGGATGTTGTAAATGCAGGGCTCAATTGTTAGAAATGAGATAACGAGTGTGTTCAACCGAGGACCATAACCAGGATCATACCGTAGATAGCGATCAGCGTAATAACGATAACCACGGAGAAAAAACAGACGGACAAAAATGGTAACCACTCACGGTGGTAATCATGGCGTGAAAATAGAAGAAGCGAGTCGATAGGAGATTTTAAAAGAGGAGATTTAACAACGACCGTATAAGACGGCAGCGGTCTGAAGAATCGGTTCTAAGGGAGAGAACGACCACGAGTCATATCTTATAAATGCGGAAAAAGGGACATATCGGTCAAACCGCTCTTCCTCTCTTCCCAAATCTTGTAACTCCCTTCCATGGAAGCAACTTCGCAACAATACACGATCCCCTACATTAAATTCCACGTCCTTTTCGATGAAGATCCGCATAACTCTTTTATCGATCTTGTCAGGCCGTTTGTATCGTTGTCGAATTATTTGGATCTTTTCGGTAGTCATACGTATTAACTTCGGGTCCCAACAATGTTGCTTCACCCACCTCATCCCAACATATTGGAGAATGACATTTTCGTCCATATAATGCTTGAATAGAGCCACACCTATACTTGCACGATAAGCTGTTGTTGTAGGAGAATTCCACCAATGGTAAATACTTATCCCAACTACCCTTGAAGTCTAGGACACAGTCTTAATAAATCTTCAAGAGTTTGAATAGTCCTCTCCGATTGTCCGTCTGGTTTGGGATGGTATCTTAGAACTAAATCGCAAATCCGTGCCCATAGCTTTTTGCAAGCTAACCCAAAATCTTGAAGTGAATCTTGGGTCACGATCCAAACTATGGATACGGGCATGCCATGCAACCTCACAATCTCATTCACGTCATATACTAGCAAGACGTTCGAGGAATAAGTCTCCGTATCGGCAAGAAATGAAGCGACTTGGTTAATCTATCAACAATAACCCAAATAGCATTGATGCCTTGAGAAACCGTAGGAAGACCCGTAACGAAATCCATAGTAATGTGTTCCCACTTCCATTCCTAATCTCAAGTGGTTGCAACGGACCCTTAGGTACAAGATGCTCTCGCCTTTACACGCCGGCAAGTTAAACACATCGAGATAAACTTTGCAATCTCTCTCTCATATTGTTCCACCAAAATGTATGTCAAGATCACGATACATTTTAGTACTTCGAGGATGGATTGCAAATGGCGTATTGTGTGCCTCCGTCATAATCTTGTACTTCAAATCGTAGTCGTTAGGAACACAAAGTCTAGAGTGGACTCAAGTATTCCTTCTTCATCAATTCTCGCCTTAATCAGCTCCTTCTTGTACTTTCTTCTTCATACGCATCGGTTAAGATTGGTGGCTCGAAAGCAACCTTAACTTTTTATATTAAAGTTGGCTCTACGCGATACTTGACATCATCGCACTCGTTCCCACATATGATCTTCTACTCAATCGATGCGTCAATTTACCACGTTCACTTTACCGGATGGTATTGAATAGTGTGGTCGTAGTCTTTCAATAGCTCGAGCCAACGTCGGCTGCCGCGTGTTGAGTTCTCTTTTTGAGTGAAGAAATATTTAAGGCTTTTATGGTCCGAATATATCTCCACTTTCTCCCCATATAGATAGTGCCTCCATATTTTTAAGCGCAACGAACGATCTGCCGCTAACTCTAGATCATGAGTAGGATAATTCCTCTCATACTCTTTAAGTTGTCATGAGGCATAGGCTATGACTTTCCCACGCCGCATGAGAACACATCTTAACCCTTTGCACGAAGCATCGGCAGAGATAACAAATCCATCCGAACTAGATGGTATTGTTAGAAACAGTCTTAGAAATAAGTCTCCTCTTAAGCTCTTGGAAGCTTTTCTCGCATTCTTCGCTCCAAACGAATTTTGTATCCTTCCGAAGTTAGGCTTGAGTTAATGGAGTAGCGATTCAAGAAAACCCTTCCACGAATCTCCGATAATAACCAATAAAGCCCAAAAACTACGTGCTTACATCCACCGCTTGGTTGCTCCCCAACTTTGTATTGCTTCAATCTTGGCCGGATCAATGAGATACTCCATGTTTCGACACCACGTGCCCAAGGAATGCTACTTCCTCGAGCGAACTCACATTTCTTCAATTTGGCATATAGTTGGTTTTCACAAAGCCTTTGGAGTACCAACTTTCAAATGGTGCTCATGATCTTCACGACTTTTGGAATATATGAGGATGTCATCAATAAAGACAACAACGAATTGATCCAAATATTCCTTGAATACTCGGTTCATCATATCCATGAAAGCCGCAGGAGCATTAGTTAGTCCGAAAGACATGACTAAGAATTCATAATGCCCATACCGAAGTTCGAAGGCGCCTTTGGAATATCCTCGCTTTTAATCTTCAAATGATGATATCCGAGCGAAGATCGATTTTGAAAAGAATTGTGCCCTTTGAATTGGTCAAACAAGTCATCAATACGAGGTAGAGGATACCTATTCTTGATGGTGACATGGTTCAATTCCCGATAGTCGAATACAAAGTCGCGATACTCCCGTCTTTCTTCTTTCTGAATAAAAACAGAGCACCCCAAGGAGATGTACTTGACTCGAATGAAACCGATGTCCAACAATTCCTGTAGTTGGACCTTTAACTCCTCGAGTTCAATAGGAGCCATTCGATATGGGGTTTTAGAAATGGGCTTTGTACCAGTTCAAGATCAATAAAGAATTCAACTTCACGTTACGGGGTAGGCCAGGGAAGTTCTTCAGAAATACGCCGTCGGAAAATCAATAACAACAGAATATTATTCAAATTTGACGTGTCTTTATTCAAATCCATAACATGGGCTAGAAAGCTTGACATCCGCTTTTTAATAAATGAATAGCTTTATGATTAGATATGACGGTGATTGATTTTAATGGTTTAGTTGCTTGAATTAAATACAACAAAGTTGGTTAGGAATATGAAAACTAACAACCTTACGAAAACAATCAATTTTGGAATGATGAGTAGTTAACCAATCAATCCCTAAAATCACATCAAAAGCAAGTATCTTTAAAGAGATAAGGTCAATGTAAGTGAGTAACGGTGCCAACTTGAATCAAACAAGATTTATAAACGATGGATGTGATGAAAGTTTCTCTAACGGAGTTTCCACAGATAGGTCAAAGTCTAATTTCTCCGAGTCAAGTTTAAACGTTGAGCACATGCGGGAGAGATAAATGAATGGGTAGCACCGGTATCGATCGAGTAAGGTATAAACTTCGCGAGAATTTATAAATAGCTTACCGTGATCACCTCGTTTGGGTTCCTCGCATTATGACCATCACACAACAAACGCTTCTTCCGGAATCGTTGACTTTGACTTTTACTGACGATCTTTTGAGTCACCGTCCCCATTGAACTAGGTTTCGCTATCGTCTGATCTCGAAGCGATATGTCCTTCCTTTCCACAACTATAAGCATACCTTGAATCTGTTGTGGGCGCTTTGACCGATATGTCCCTCTTTTTCGCATTTGTAGCATATAATGGGTGGTCGTTTCTCCTTCCTTAGAACCCGATTCTTTCTTCCGCAGACTGTCGTCTTCATACGGTCGTTGTTAAATCTCCTCTTTTTAAAATCTCCTCTGACTCGCTTTCTTCGCTTTTCATGGCCATGATTACCACCGTAGTGGTTACCATTTCGTCCGTCTGTTTTTTCTCCGCAGAGTTATCATTATTCTGCTGACTACTATCTCTCTCGTACGATCCTCGGTTGTGGTCCCTCGGTTACCGCATACTAGAGTTATCTCGCTTTCTAATAATTGAGCCTGCTTACAACATCTCGAATAGAGAGAAAAGTTATGAGAAATGAGATACTTTGACGTATCTTGGGGTTTCAAACCTCTAAGAAACATCCGCGTCATAATGTTCCTCATTCTCCACCAAATGAGGTCTGAAACTCGGATAACTCTGCAAACTTTGCCTCGTCTTGAGACACCGCCATGTTGTTTTGTTCCAATCGATGAACTCCACTTCCTTCATATAGCCTAACACTTTCGGAAAGTATTTGTCATTAAATAATTCTGAAATGTCTCCCACGACATCTTTGAGTCGGCCGGATGGGTACGCTTTCATAGACTCCCACCAATGAGTCTGCCTCGCCACGGAACATAAAGGTGGCGAATGGAACCTTCTGTTTCTCCGTGCATCCCAAGACATCGAATATCTTGGTAATTTGCTTAACCCATGTTTCCGCCGTGATCGGATCCGCTTTCCTCAATTCGTGGTCCCAACTCTTTGAATGCTTGTGGTGACAACTCGTGAATTGCTATCATTTCCTCCTCAGATTTTGAACACGAGTCTCCTCGTCTCGATTTTATGAATTTAATCGCAAAAACTTCTAAACATCCCTCGTTCATCATCTCTTCCATGGTGTTGTTCACAGGAGGTACATTGTCACTGCTGTGACGCTCTCCTCGTTGGTAAAATACAGCATCTCCACTCGGTCTCATTTACTCCAATGTTAATATTCTCAATCGACATTCTCAAATCATCGTAAAAAACAAGGGTTAATTAAGAAATCAATATATCACATAATATCCCTATATATTGACCAACTAACAAATAAGCTTAGGTAGACACACTAGCGAAGGATTTACCGTCTCCTCCCTCCTAGTTCTATTCCCCGATCTCCGCCAGAGATCATATCCTAAGCTCGATACCAACCGTGGCGCCCCCAAAATAGGTATACATCACCTATTCTCGAGTTGTCAATACATGGTATGTAAACAACTACAACTTTATTATTACAACAAGTAAAGCTGTGAGTTTGAATACAAATATTATCTTCTGTGACAATATCTATACTCAAATAAATCCTCATCACATTATTGATACTTTAATTTACAAAATGGTGAGGACTACTAAACAATCCTTTCTAAAACCTTCATTCCATACCCCAAACTGCATACTCGCTATATTCTCGCCTCCCGAGAAAAATGGAACAAAAAGGAAAAGGGTGAGCTCAACTAGCTCAAGAAGAATATTATGACTAAGATAATATACAACAAATTATCGTTAGTCTTCAACAGGAAAAAATATAATAGAATACAATAGACAACAAATTTTAAATCAATATTCGCAATGAAATAATAATTCATTGTAGAAGAGTTAAGTAGAGAATGCAAACTACTATCTTCTATGTATGAATTTAAAAGTTCATCGCCTATCTTTTATCCCCTCGTAACATCAATCAATATACATCTGAATCAAATATTCATCTTTGCACTACTGAGGCCAAAGATATTCATCGATTAGGGTCATGTTCATTTAAACACTGCTCATCTTTGCTGACTACGTGCCAAAGATATTCTTCAGAAATCATTCATCTTTGCACTACAGCCAAAGATATTCTTAAGAAATCATTCATCTTTGCACTACGGGCCAAAGATATTCCATAATATCATCATTTAAGACCGAGGATGATGAAAATATTTTTTTTTAAAGAAACGAATCCAAAGGAAACAAAATGATTAAGGATTAAGGATTAAGGATTCAGTACTTGGTTTTATCCACGTCCAAAAATACCTCAAAATAATCATAGTGGTGTAAAATTCAAGAATGATCAAAACATGGATACAATCGTAGCCTAGTATCCGAATAGATATTTTGGACAAAAAGAAGAAATTTTATTTTTCTATTGAATAGTGTCAAGTATCGTGAATAAAGTCTTCAGATATCGTGAATAAAGGCCGTATATGTGAATAAGTAACTCACACCACCAAAAGATAGAAATTCCACAAAAACATCTTCACGCTTCACTTAATAGTACTTTGAATAAGTATCTTGAATGAATAAGAACTCGTGAATAAGAACTCGTGAATAGTAACCCATGAATAGTAACCCGACATGAAAAAGTTCCAAATTTGATAAAACTTCAGATCAACATTTCAAAGATAATGATATTGAAGAAATAATATCATTACGAAAAAATAATATCCCTTACCTCAAGAGATCGATATTTACATTTGGAATAATTAGATATATGAATGACTTGCAGACCGTATATCAATACTCAAAGTATACTCAAAATACTCACAAGAATACGCTCAAAATATCGAGAGAGAAATAGAGAAAACTTCAGCTTTACGGTGTGATTTTCAATTCTAACCCAAGACCCTATTTATAGAAATTGCTTAGAACACCAAAAGCGAGTAAAAATTTAATATAATATTAATATAATTATAAAATTTTCCTTAGCCCACCTTTTAGTCAAAACACCAGCCACACATGTTAATGATGTCCAAAAAATACAAAAAACGTTTTTCTTAACAAAAATAATTTAAACTCCCAAAATCAATTATTTTGAGCTTGAACTTCAATAATTCATAATAAATAGCCCTTTCATCAGAAAATTCGAATCTCAAGAGTTTTTATAGGAATTTCAATTCTCTACAACTTTGCAGAAAAAGTTTTTCAAATTCCAAATAGAAATTGACCGAAATCCACAAACGGCGATTTTACAAAAAGCTATAATCAAATTTCAATCAATAAATGGGGTCCACCAGACATGTTTAACATGTTTTAAACATTTAATGCCACAAAAATACTCTTCCTCCTCGTATACTCATATATCCCACATTCGTTGTAAAATATCACCGTTAATATATTATCAAAATAATATATTTAAATGAATTATTTTATCGTAAAAAAGATAAAATATTAATTTTCAACAATTGTCATTTTAAAAAATTTCTCCATCTATATCCACATAAAATCAATATTTTCCTCATCATATAAATCAATAATTAATTATTCACAAATAATATTACGTAATCACAATATTTGACAACCGTGCGCGGTTCAGAAAGAGGGGCTTTCCAATAAGAATTTCTTCTTCTTGGCGCAATTAATTAGATGACCAAACCTCTCCTTAGACAGTAACTTTCTAGACATTGCCCATAATGTTATCTAATAATATTATTCAGATAATATGAATTATTGCTTCGATAATGAAAATAATCGTGTAATGACAATTATCAAAACAACAAAGAATATAAAATATCAACGCAGCAATTATTAACTCAATAAAATATCAATGACAAGAATTACCGTAATCATTATTGAGTAGTGCCTTCTTCTACGTAAGAATCAATAATTGGTGCAATACTGCAGTAAATTGCTTCAACAACAGCGTATTAGTGTATTTTAACCACCGGGTATTCCAACAAGATTAACTTCAGAATAACTTCGCCAAGTTATTTAAAAACAACTTATATTTGTCGCTTTCTTCATCCAATCGCTTTCAGTTATGGGACCCACACATGGTCTGCTACCGTCGCATTTAATATTCCCCGACAGCATTTAATATTCCACGACCAAACGAATATTCCCAACGATAATGAATATTTTATAACCACTTGCTTATTTTAAAATATTTGCGTATTTAACCCTTAACTATCCACATTAATCAAATCAACCCTTACTATTTCAAAATAATAAATAAAGGAAATTCCTTTTATTTAAAAATTTGGAGTGGTCTTCTAATAAATGCGGAAAAGAGGGACATATCACATTCAAACGCTGTCCAATACAGATTCAAGGTATGCTATAATTGTGGAAAGGAAGGACATATCGCCGAGATATCAGAAACGAGATGAATAACTCAAGCGAAACCTAGTTCAATGGGGGGCGGTGACTCAAAATCAAATGGGATCGTCTCAGAAAAGTCAAAAGTCAACGATTCCGGAAGAAGCGTTTGTTGTGGATGATCATAATGCGAGGAACCCAAACGAGGTGATCACGGTAAGCTATTTATAAATTCTCAAGTTTATACCTTTACTTGATACCGGTCTTACCCATTCCTTTATCTCTCCCGCATGTGCTCAACGCTTAAACTTGACTCGGAGAAATTAGACTTTGACTTATCTCATGGAAACTCAGTTAGGAGAAACTTTCATCACATCCACTCGCTTATAAATCTTGTTTGATTCAAGTTGGCACCATCACCTTACCTGTTGACCTTATCTCTTTAAAGATACTTGTTTTTGATGTGATTTTAGGGATTGATTGGTTAACTACTCATCATGCCAAAATTGATTGTTTTCGTAAGGTTGTTAGTTTTCATATTCCTAACCAACCTGTTGTTATGCAATTCAAGCAACTAAACCATTAAAATCAATCATCATCATATCTAATCATAAAGCTATTCATTTATTGAAAAAAGCGGATGTCAAGCTTTCTTAGCCCATGTTATGGATTTGAATAAAGACACGTCAAATTTGAATAATATTCCTGTTGTTATTAACTTTCCTCGCGTATTTCTGAAGAACTTCCTGGCCTACACCCTTAACGTGAAGTTGAATTCTTTATTGATCTTGAACACGGTATAAAGCCCATTTCTAAAACCCCATATCGAATGGCTCCTATTGAACTTCGAGAGAGTTAAAGGTCCAACTACAGAATTGTTGGACATCGGTTTCATTCGGCCCCTAGTACATCTCCTTGGTGTGCTCCTGTTTTATTCAGTAAAGAAGAAAGACGGGAGTATGCGACTTTATATTGACTATCGGGAATTGAATCATGTCACCATCAAGAATAGGTATCCTCTACCTCGTATTGATGACTTGTTTGACCATTCTAAGGGGCAAAATTCTTTTCAAAAATCGATCTTCGTTCGGATATCATCACCAAGATTAGAATCGAGGATATTCAAAGACGCCTTTAGAACTCCTCGATGCGGGCATTATGAATTCTTAGTCATGTCTTTCGGACTAACTAATGCTCCTACTGACTTTCATGGATATGATGAACCGAGTATTCAAGGAATATTTGGATCAATTCGTTGTTGTCTTTATTGATGACATCCTCATATATTCCAAAAGTCGTGAAGATCATGAGCACCATTTGAAGTTTGGTACTCGAAAGGCTTCGTGAAAACAAACTATATGCCAAATTGAAGAAATGCGAGTTACGGCTTGAGGAAGTAGCATTCATTGGGCACGCGGTGTCGAAAACATGGAGTATCTGTTGATCCGTGAAGATTGAAGCAATACAAAGTTGGAGCAACCAAAGTCGTGGATCAAGTACGTAGCTTTTGGGCTTAATTGGTTATTATAGGAGATTCGTGGAAGGGTTTTCTCGAATCGCTACTCCATTAACTCAATTAACTTCGGAAGGATACAAAATTCGTTTGGAGCGAAGAATGCGAGAAGAGTTTCCAAGAGCTTAAGAGAGACTTATTTCTAAGACTGTTTCTAACAATACCATCCGGTTCGGATGGATTTGTTATCTCACCATGATGCTTCGTGCAAAGGGTTAGGATGTGTTCTCATCAACGTGGGAAAGTCATAGCCTATTCCTCGCGACAACTTAAAGAGTATGAGAGGAATTATCCTACTCATGATCTAGAGATGGCGGCCAATCGTTTTCGCTTAAAAATATGGAGGCACTATCTATATGGGGAGAAAGTGGAGATATATTCGGACCATAAAAGCCTTAAATATTTCTTCACCAAAAAGAACTCAACACGCTGGCGGCAATGACGCTTGGCTCGAACTATTGAAAGACTACGACCACACTATTCAATACCATCCCGTAAAAGCGAACGTGGTAGGTTGACGCGTTGAGTAGAAGATCATATCTTGAACGAAAGTGCGATGATGTCAAGTATACGACAGAGCCAACTTTAATAGAAAAAGTTAAGGTTGCTTTCAAGCCATCGACCCTTGAGTCATGCATGTATGAAGAAGAAAGTACAAGAAGGAGCTATTCCGAAGCGAGAATTGATGAAGAAGGAATACTTTGAGTCCACTCTGACTTTGTGTTCCTAACGACTCGATTTGAAGTACAAGATTATGATGGAGGCACACAATACACCATTTGCAATCCATCCTGGAAGTACTAAAATGTATCGTGATCTTCGACATACATTTTGGTGGAACAATATGAAGAGAGAGATTGCAAAGTTTATCTCAATGTGTTTAACTTGTCAACGTGTAAAGGCGAACATCTTGTACCTAAGGGTCCGTTGCAAACCACTGAGATTCCGAAATGGAAGTGGAACACATTACCATGGATTTCGTTATTTTCTTCCTACGGTTTCTCAAGGCATCAATGCTATTTGGGTTATTGTTGATAGATTAACCAAGTCTCGCTTCATTTCTTGCCGATCACGGAGACTTATTCACTTGAACGCCTTGCTAGTATGTATGCGTGAATGAGATTGTGAGGTTGCATGGCATGCCAAGATCCATAGTTTCGGATCGTGACCCAAGATTCACTTCAAGATTTTGGGTTAGCTTGCAAAAAGCTATGGGCACGAATTTGCGATTTAGTTCAAGCATACCATCCTCAAACCGGACGGACAATCGAGAGGACTATTCAAACTCTTGAAGATCTATTAAGACTCAGTGTCCTAGACTTCAAGGCGATTGGGATAAGTATTTACCATTGGTGGAATTCTCCTACAACAACAGTTATCAGGCAAGTATAGGTGTGGCTCCATTTGAAGCATTATATGGACGAAAGTGTCGCTCTCCAATATGTTGGGATGAGGTGGGTGAAGCAACATTGTTGGGACCCGAGTTAATACGATATGACTACCGAAAAGATTCAAATGATTCGACAACGATACAAAAACGGCAGACAAGATCGACAAAAGAGTTATGCGGATCTTCATCGAAAGGACGTGGAATTTAGTGTGGGGATCATGTATTGTTGCGAGTTGCTCCATGGAAGGGAGTTACAAGATTTGGGAAGAGAGGAAAGCTCAATCCACGATTTATCGGTCCATTTCAAATTCTTGACCGAGTAGGAAATGTAGCCTATAGACTCGCGTTACCTCCGAGTATGTCTCGTGTTCATAATGTGTTTCACATATCTCAGATTCAGAAATATGTGAAAGACCCGAACCACGTTATAGAGTTAGAAACCAGGACGAGATAGCCAAGACTTAACGTGTGAGGAGGTACTGCCAAGATCTTGGATAGGAAGGAGCATGTCCTACGCCAAGAAGGTCATACCACAAGTTAAAGTTTTGTGGAGGAATCATGCTATGTGAGGAAATGACCAGGAATTAGAAAGCGGAAATGAAAGCGAGGTATCCTCACCTTTTCAAACACTGTGTACGTGACGTCAATTTCGAGGACGAAATTTCATAAGGAGGGAGGTTCAGAAGACCCCAACTTATTATTAATGAAATTTAATTTTCTATTTATTATTTTGAAATAGTAAGGGTTGATGTGATTAATGTGGATAGTTAGGGTAAAATACGCAAATATTTCAAAATAAGCAAGTGGTTATAAAATATTCATTGTTGTTTGGGAATATTCGTTTGGTCGTGGAATATTCGTATCTTTGGGAATATTCGTGACGATTTCCACAACCATGACCATGTGTGGGCCCCATAACTAGAAAGCGATTGGATGAAGAAAACGACAAATATAAGTTGGTTAAAAATAATCTACAGAAGTTGTTACTGCTAATCACTGTTAAAATACCCGGTTAAAACACAAGAACGATTACCAGTATTGCATTGCAATTATTGATTCTTACGTAAGAAGGCACTTACTCAATAATGGTTACGATGAATTATTTGTTCAAGATTTTATCGAGTTAATAATTGTCAAGTTGATATTTTATATTCTCATTGTTTTCAATAATTGTCATTACACAAAGATTTTCATTATCGAAGCAATAATTCATATTATCTGAATAATATTATTAGATAACATTATTGGCAATGTCTAGAAAGTTCATCTAAGGAGAGGTTTGGTCACCTAATTGCGCGCTAAGAAGAAGAAATTCTTATTGAAAGCCCCTCTTCCCTGAACTCGCTCGTCATCAATATTGTGATTCTCAGAATATTATTTGTGAATAATTAATTATTGATTCATATGATGAGAAAATATTGATTTTATGTGGATATAGATGGAGAAAATTTTAATTGTGACAATTGTTGAAAATTGATATTTTATCTTTTTCGATAAAATAATTCATTTAAATATATTATTATATGTTAATAATATAATAATGGTGATATTTTTACAACGAATGTGGGATATATGAGTATATATTTAGGAGGAAGAGTATTTTTGTTGCAATAAATGTTTAAAACATGTTAAACATGTCGGTGGACCCCATTTATTAATTGAAATTTGATTATAAACAGAAAATCGCCCGCTTATAAATTTCGGTCAATTTTATTTGGAATTTGGAAAAACTTTCTTCTGCAAAGTTGTAGAGAATTGAATTTCCTATAAAACTCATGAGATTCGAATTTTCTGATGAAAGGGCTATTTATTATGAATTATTGAAGTTCAAGTTCAAATAATTGATTTTTGGAAGTTTAAAATATTTAAAATTAGAAAAACGTTTTTTTATTTTTTTCTAGAATGTGGCATGTGTTTGATGGCTGAAATCAGATTCTAGGCATGTGTAGGAAATTTATTATTATATTAATATTATTAAATTTTACGCTTTGGTGTTCTAAGCAATTTCCTATAAATAGGTGCTTAGGTTAGAATTGAAAATCACACCGTAAACTAAAGTTTTCTCTCTATATTATCGAGCGATTCTTGTGAGTATTTTGAGTATACTTTGAGTATTGCTATACTGATGCAAGTCCAAGTCATAGCCTATATCCTGTTTCAACTGTTTTAGTAAAATCTTGATCTTCGAGGTAAGGATGTTATTTTCTTCAAATGATATTATTTCTTCAATATCATTATCTTTAAAATATTGGTTGGAACTTTTTATCAAATTTGAAACTTTTTCATGTCGGGGGTTACTATTCATGAGTTACTATTCATGAAGTTATTATTCACGAGTTACTATTCATGAGTTACTATTCACGAAGCATTATTCACGAGTACTATTCATGAAGTTCTGAAGATGTTTTTTGGGAAATTTCTATCTTTTGGTGTTCACGATAGTTACTATTCACGTATACTCGACTATTCACCAAAAATAAAAGTTCTTCTTTTTTGTCTAAAATATCTATTCGGATACTAGCTTTGATCAGTATCCATGTTTTGATCATTCTTGAATTTTACACCACCGCGATTATTTTTGAGGTATTTTTGAACGGATAAAACAAAGTACGAATCCTTAATCCTTAATCCTCGTCATTTTGTTTCACTTTGGATTCGCTTTTTTAAAAAATATTTTCATCATCTTCATCTTAAATGATGATATTATGGAATATCTTTGGCTTGAAAGATGAATGATTTTCAAAAATATCTTTGGCACAGTAGTGCAGATGAATGATTTTCAAAAATATCTTTGGCTCAGTAGTGCAAGATGAACAAAGTTTAGATGAACATGACCAATCGATGAATATCTTTGGCTTCAGTAGTGCAAAGATGAATATTTGATTCCGATATATATTGATTGATGTTACAGGATAAAAGATAGACGATGAACTTTTAAATTCATACATGTAAGATGATAGTAGTTTGCATTCTCTACTTAACTCTTCTAATGAATTATTATTTCACGTCGCGAATATTGATTTAAAATTTGTTGTCTATTGTATTTTATTAGATTTTTCCTCGTTGAAGACTAACGATAATTTGTTGTATATTATCTTAGTCATAATATTCTTTACCGAGCTAGTTGAGCTCACCCTTTTCCCTTTTTTGTTCCATTTTTTCTCGTGAGGCGAGAATATAGCGTAGTACTAGTGGGGTAATGGAATGAAGGTTCTAGAGAGAGTTGTTTAGTAGTCCTCACCATTTTTGTAAAATAATGTATCAATAAATGTGATGAGGATTTATTTGAGTATAGATATTGTCTGAAGATAATATTTGTACGACAATGAATAAAATCATTTATATTTTGAAGCGCCACACAAAAAGTTATATGTCCTGGTATTCGGTTCGTCGGTTATCATCTTCAGATAAATTTTATATTATTAAATCAATAATTGAGATAACGATAAATTCATATTCCTTATTCGCAATATTCGTATAATGTTCGTCGAAGTTCTTCGCTGGGATTACGAGGTTCGGTCACCTAATCATCCTTCCACAACCAATAAGGAGAAATCCTTGCTTCTAAAGCCCTCTTTCCGGAACGACTACAATTAAATATCAGGAGTTATAATATTGATGATGAATAATTTTGATGTAATACTCACATTTGAATGTGTTTATTGAATTATATAGCATTCCATTACAAAAGTTAGGGGATAATGCAAACTCGAAACTTTATCTTACTAAAGCTTTCATCTAAAGCAATTTGTATCTTGAAAAGGAATCTCATCCTTAGGTGAAGAAATCAAAATCCAACTACCACTACATTGTAATGAGATGGTGACTTTCAAATCAATCGACCACTAATCAAAGGAATCAATCCGACCTATTGATTGGTGGTTTCATTAGAAGTAAACTAACTGGACCGCTATGATGGTATTTTTTTCCAAGTAAATCAATTTCACCGCAGATTTTGGTTTTAATAAACCTAATATTAGACCGCTGCTCTCTATAGTGAATCAACTGACCGCTCGGTGAATTAGTTACTATTTAGTCCATTCTCCTATAAATAAGCTTAATTCTTCTTTCATTCTCACCAATTCACCAAGACTCACAAGAGAGTATACATGGTCTAGAGTTAAACTATAGAGTTGGAAGAAGCTATTCTCGCATTTCACTATTCCAAAGATCCAAACCTTACTACTAAGGTACTATTACATTCTCAACCCAATGGGATGTTATTTTCATCTAAAATGATATTATTTATTTCAGAAGGGTAATTTCTTTGATCATCGCAGGAATATTATTTTTCAGATTCGTGAAGTCCTTATATCATTTCGTATTCAATAAATACTGTCCATTTCAAGGATTACGCAAAAGTGATTGTATCACGATGACAAGTGAAATCCATTAGCAATTTTCGTAAGTTAATTCTTTTTTCATATTCTTAAATCTAAACTTACTATGGTAAGTATTGCTTCTATATGACTTAAAATTAGTGAATATCCTCAGTTTTATGCGCTCGCGACAAAGATAATCGCTATTTATTTATCGATATTATGACGCCTTCTAAAAATGATAGGTCCATTCCATCCAACCCATTTTGAGTCCGCCAAATACAAAATAGGTATACATCACCCATTCGAAAGTTGTCATTATATACATTTAAACAACTACAACTTTATTATTACAACAATAAATCGTGAGTTTAATACAAATATTATCTTCTGTATAATATCTATACTCAAATAAATCCTCATCACATTTATCGATACATTATTTTACAAAATGGTGAGGACTACTAAACAATCTCTTTCTAAAACCTTCATTCCATACCCGACTCTGCACTCGCTATATTCTCGCCTCCCCGAGAAGAAAAATGAACAAAAAGGAAAAGGGTGAGCTTTCAACTAGCCCAAAGAAAGAATATTACGACTAAGATAATATACAACAAATTATCGTTAGTCTTCAACAGGAAAAATCTAATGTAATACAATAGACAACAAATTTTAAATCAATATTCGCAGCTGGAAATAATAATTCATTGTAAGAGTTAAGTAGAATGAAAACTACTATCTTCTATGTATTTAATTTAAAAGTTCATCATCCATCTTTTATCCCCTCAGAACATCAATCAATATACATCCTGAATCAAATATTCATCTTTGCACTACAGCCAAAGATATTCATCAATGGTCATGCTCATCTAAACACTGCTCATCTTTGCACTACTACCAAAGATATTCTTCAGAATCATTCATCTTTGCACTACAAAGCCAAAGATATTCAATAATATCATCATTTAAGACCGAGGACGATGAAAAATATTTTTAAAGAAACGAATCCAAAGGAAAAAAATGACAAGGATTAAGATTAAGATTCAGATTTTTTGTTTTATCCATGTTCAAAAATACCTCAAAAATAATCATAGTGGTGTAAAATTCAAGAATGATCAAAACACTTGATACAATCAAAGCTAGATCCGTATTAGATATTTTGACAAAAAGAAGAAATTTTATTTTTCTATGAATAAAGGCCAGATTCGTGAATAGTGTGAATAATAAATAGCCAGATACGGAATAGTAAATCTTACACCAAAAGATAGAAATTCCACAAAAACATCTTCACGCTTCATAAGACTTAATAAGAATCGTGAATAAGAATCATGTTAATAAGAACTCGTGAATAAGAATCTCGTGAATAAGAACTCATGAATAGTAACCCCGACATGAAAAAGTTCCAAATTTGATAAAAAGTTCCAACTAATATTTCAAAGATAATGATATCAAGAAATAATATCATTCGAGAAGAAAATAACATCCCTTACCTCGAAAAGATTAAGACTTCTAAATTAAATACCTAGTATAAAAAGGCGAGGGAACTTGCACCGCCTAACAATACTCAAAGTATACTCAAAATACTCACAAGAATACGCCGATAATATAGAGAGAACTTCGCTTCTTCAGCGTCGTGATTTTCAATTCTAACCTAAGACCCTATTTATAGAAAATCGCTAGAACACCAAAGTTAAAATTTAATAAATTAATATATATATATATATATAAATTTCCTACGCAACTTCCTTAGAATCTGATTTCAGCATTTAACACATGCCACCTTCTAGAAAAGAAAATGAAAAAACGTTTTTCTAATTTTAAATATTTTAAACTTCCAAAAATCAATTATTTCTGAGCTTCTAACTTCAATAATTCATAATAAATAGCCCTTTTATCGTAAAATTTGAATCTCATGAGTTTTATAGGAAATTCAATTTCTACAACTTGCAGTAAGAAAGTTTTTCCAAATTCCAATCAGAAATTGACCAAATCCACAAACCAAGACGATTTTACGTGCTATAATCAAATTTCAAATAATAAATGGGGTCCAATTTACATGTTTAATATGTTTTAAACATTTATTGCAAATAAAAATACTCTTCCTCCTCAGATACTCATATATCCCACATTCGCTGTAAAATATCACCATTATTATATTATTAAAATATAATAATATATTTAAATGAATTATTTTATCGTAAAAGATAAAATTTCAATTTTCAACAATTGTCACATTAAAATTTTTCTCCATCTATATCCACATAAAATCAATATTTTCCTCATCATATGAATCAATAATTAATTATTCACAAATAATATTACAGTAATCACAATATCGACAACCGTGCAGCCTCAGCCTCCCAGAGAGGGCTTTCCAATAAGAATTTCTTCTTATCGCGCCAAATTAGGTGACCAAACCTCTCCTGTATGTAACTTTCTAGACATCGCTAATAATGTTATCTAATAATATTATTCGGGAGATAATATGAATTATCGCTCGATAATGAAAATACTCGTAACGACAATTATCAAAACAACAAAGAATATAAAATATCAACGCAAAGAATTATTAACTCAATAAAATATCGAATAAGAATTATCGTGAACCATTATCGAGTAGTGCCTTCACGTAAGAATCAATAATTGTGCAATACCGCGTGCTCATCGTGTTTTAAACCAATTTAGTATTTTAACAAAGATTAATCTGATTAACTATAAATACGCCTGCTATTTTTAAACAACTTATATTTGTCGCTTTCTTCATCCAATCGCTTTCCGCATATGGGCTCACACATTGGTCACTACCGTCAGACGGCTTAATATTCCCGACAAAGACGTAATATTCCACCACCAAACTAATATTCCCCGACAACAATGAATATTTTATAACCACTGCTTATTTTGAAATATTTGCATATTTTACCCTTTAACTATCCACATTAATCAAATCAACCCTTACTATTTCAAAATAATAAATAAAGAAAATTAAATTTCATTAATAATAAGTTTGGGTCTTACAACCTCCCTCCTTATGAAATTTCGGGCCCTCGAATCGACGACGCATTCTGTGTTTCAAAAGGTGAGGATACCGCTTTCATTTCCGCTTCAAATTCCTGTGTCATTTCCTCTATAAAGATTATTCTCTCCACAAAACTTTAACTTGTGGTATAACTTTCATGCTGTAGGATATGCCTCCTTCCTATCCAAAATCTTCGACAGTACCTCCTCACACGTTAAGTCTTCTATTATCTCGTCCTGGTTTCTAACTCTATAACGTGGTTCTGCCTTCACATATTTACTTAAGCATGAGCATGTGAAACACATTATGAACACGTAGACATACTGGAGGTAACGCAGTCTATAGCTACATTTCCTACTTGGCCAAGAATTTGAAATGGACCAATAAATCGTGGATCAGCTTTTCCTCTCTCCCAAATCTCAGAATTCCCTTCCATGGAGCAACTCGCAACAATACATGATCCCCTACATTAAATTCCACGCCCTTTCATGAAGATCCGCATAACTCTTTTGTCGATCTTGTGCCGCTTCAGGACACGCTGTCAATCATTCGATCTTTTCTCAGTCATACGCATTCAACTCGGTCCCAAATAATGTTGCTTCACCCACCTCATCCCAACATATCGGAGAACTACATTTTCGGCCCATATAATGCTTCAAATGGAGCCATACCTTATATTTGTTTAATAATCTATTGTAGGAGAATTCCACCAATGGTAAGTACTTATCCCAACTTCCCTTGAAGTCTAGACATGTAGTCTTAATATATCTTCAAGAGTTTGAATAGTCCTTCTCGATTGTTCCATCCGCTTGAGGATGGTATGCCAAATCAATCAGAATTGCGCTCATAGCTTTTTTGCAAGCTAACCCAAAATCTTGAAGTGAATCTCGGGTCACGATCCAAACTATGGATACGTGCATGCCATGTAATCTCACAATCTCATTTACGCATATACTAGAAAGGACGCTCATGGAATAAGTCTCCGTTTGGCAAGAAATGAGCGTACTTGGTTAATCTATCAACAATAACCCAAATAGCATCGATGCCTGAGAAACCGTAGGGAAGACTCCGTAACGTAAATCCATAGTAATGTGTTCCCACTTCCATTCCTAATCTCAAGTGGTTGCAACGGACCCTTAGGTACAAGATGCCCGCCTTTACACGCTGACAAGTTAAACACATCGAGATAAACTTGCAATCTCTCTTCATATTGTTCCACCAAAATGTACGTCAAGATCACGATACATTTTAGTACTTCCCGTGATGGATTGCAAATGGCGATTGGCAGTGCCTCCATCATAATCTTGTACTTCAAATCGTGAGTCATAGAACACAAAGTCTAGAGTGGACTCAAGTATTCCTTCTTCATCAATTCTCGCTCCTAATAGCTCCTTCTTGACTTCTCTTCTTCATACGACATTCACCCGAAGCCTCAAGGCTCGAAAGCAACCTTAACTTTTTCTATTAAAGTCGTCTATGCGTATACTCTGACATCATCGCACTCGCTCCCCGTGATATAATCTTCTACTCATCGCTACGCCTACCACGCTCGCTTTCTTCCAGATGGTA